>JAJMBV010000012.1:0-282686 GCA_030585085.1 Petasospora xishuangbannaensis | reverse complement strand
TCGGAACCGATTTGAGTACCATTGCTATTGCTATTGTGATTCTCACCGTTCTGTGTTTGGAGTGCTTGTAATGCATTCATCCATTGTTCCTCCCGCTGCATATGTTTCTCTTCTGTTATTCTTTGAGCATTGATGAACTCCTGCGTGATTCTTTGCATATGCTCTATATATGCTTCCATTTTGTCCTTAGGGTCTTTGTCGTCTTCTGTTGTAGTATTCTGTTTCACTCCCCAACTCTCTGTAGTTGTGAGTCTTATCCTTCCTGTTAACCTCGATGTTAACTAAGAGACGCTACCAATTGTAAAGATACACTCTCAATGGTACTTGTACACAGCTATATTCAGGACAATACCCTTAATGGAAGTCTTTTTAATTGCAGAATGTAAATTTATTGAGTGGCACTTATATGACAATAAGCACGCTCTTTAACTATACATAAAAATATGTCTTCGTCGGATAGTTCTAGCCCTTTATATAGTATTCCCTTGTATCAATATGTTTCGAATTTTTGCTCTTTCAATGAGTCCGACTTTACCTTCTTCCATTTGGTTCATTCCTTCCTTGGTAGTAAGTACATATTAGGCAATATGTTACTTAATCGCTTCAAATATTACAATAACCCATTTCTCACAGACCAACTTTGCAAACCCTACTCTTAGAATTACCAAAAGGTGAGTATTCCACGTGACCTAGGAGACATGTCTTCTCCGGAGCGGGATCCCCAAAATTCCGCGTTGCTCGGAAGGAATAAGACCTGAAAATTGCGTAAACAAGGATGCAGGCCTGGAAACTCGCTATCCCATATTACCGTACGTGACGGTTGTGAACGTTTCAGTCAACACCAAAAGTACTGAAAATTGGTCGTAATGGGTAGCCAGATGAAAGGTTTACAGCAGTTCATAGCAGATCTGCGGAACGTTGAATCCAATGACGAACAGGATAAACGCATCCGCACCGAGATAGTGAACATTCAGAAGCAGTTTAGCTCAGATAACAAGCTAACTGGCTATCAACGGAAGAAGTACATTTCAAAACTGCTCTATATATACCTGACGTCCAGTTGCAACACCAATGCTTTCAACGTCCTATTTGGCCACAACCGCTTACTGCAGCTCATCTCTTCCAAGGTATACACTGAAAAGTTCACGGGGTACTTAGCATTGTCGTTGCTTATGAGCAATGCATCCGATTCAGACTTCTTGATAGGACTTGCGCAATCTCTGAAGAAGGACTTGGCAGCCGCAGATGAGGAATCAAACATATTGGCCCTCCAATGCATAGCGACGCTTGGAAATCCAATATGGACAGATTTACTTACCGAAGATGTCTTCCAAATCCTTAGATCACCAACAAGCTCACCTCTTCTAAAAAAAAGATCTACTCTGGCCTTCCTAAAACTTGTCCGGGATAATAAGGAATCTTTATTGAGAAATCAAGTTTGGATTCCGAGAATCCTTTCTCTTTGTGATAATCCGGACTATAGCGTGGTTCTTTCTGCACTTCCCTTGATCGAGTTTATCGCCGAAGACGTTGACTTTCAAAGCGCCAAGGCCATTATTCCAGCACTTACTAGTAAACTGAGCGCTTTGGTCATCGACTCTGACCAAGTTCCAAAGGAATACTTTTTTGCTGGGATTGCATCGCCGTGGCTTGTTGTTAAAATTGCCAAGTTGTTAACGGTATTGATTCCGGATTCGAACAATCTAACCATTGACGTGAATTCATTAAGAACACTTAGAGAATGCGTCTCAACAACTATTAACCTCATTGGAGGTCGTACAAACACTGACTCAGCCATTCGAAATGCACACAGCGCAGTCCTATTTGCCATGATTGACCTTGCTACACGCCTAGACCCATCCCCAGAGGCAGTGGCATCATCTATAGATGCTATCACACTGCTTTTGGATTCCAGTGAAATGAATACTAAATACCTTGCCTTAGACTCACTCATCAAGCTCAGTTCTGAACACAATACTCTACAATCATCGCAAAAGCACTTAATTAAGATTTTCAAACTTCTAAACGAGCAAGACGTGTCTATTTCCAAAAAAGCACTTGATCTTGTTTATGTGCTAGCTAATGTTGAGTCAACTCCCTATATCGTGTCTGAATTGCTGAAAATTATGAAAACAGCAGAACATATCATTCGTTCAGAGATTGCAATCAAGGTTTCAATTCTTAGTGAAAAATTCGCCAAGGATCCACAGTGGTTTGTAACAACTAATTTACAACTGATTCATATGTCTGGCTCTCAATTAAATGACTCAATTTGGCAAAGAGTCGTGCAGATAGTGGTGAATAACGATATGCTGCAGAAATATACTTGTAAGAATGTCTTTCAATATATTTTAAAGTCTAACTTTGCTGAACCAATTGTTAAGATTGCGGCATACGTCCTAGGTGACTTTGCTGATCAGATCATTGATGAATACCCGTTGTCCAAACAATTCGACATATTGTCAAGGTTATATTTCTATGTTGCAAATGACACAAGGCAGATGCTTCTCGTTACGTTAATGAAGCTGTTAAGGTTCGATATTGAAGACAAGAAATTGAGATCTCGAATGATAAAGCTTTTAAGACTTGAGGTAAACTCTATTAATTCTGAATTACAGCAACGCTCCTTAGAGTACCTTAATTTGATTCAGAGACTAAATACAAAACGGGGACAAATGCTGTACGAACTTGTATTTGATGAAATCCCGGTATTCAATACGAAACAGAATCCATTGTTGCTAAGATTGGGCAAGACAAATCCAAGTGCCAAGAGAGAGCTCGTTCAAAGCACCGATAATCTATCTCAAAAGCTGAGCTGTAGAGCTAATAATGGTACAATAGTTGAAGATGACGAACTTTCAGATGAAGCGAATATCACCGACCCATTTAGCGAGAAGAGCCCATCCACTACACCAGGTACCACGGCACCTCCATCGTCTCGAGGACCACCACCTCTAATTATAGCACACAGAGGAACGGATAGTCCGTTAACCCCAAATTGGGAGGCTGGTTTCTATAGACTTTTCGAGTTTAATCAAGGGATCTTCTTTGAGAATTCACTGATCAAAATCATTCTTCGCATTAACCCGCATCAAATACAGAAAGATCTTGTATTTTTACAATTCACTTATCAGAACAAATCTCCGCAGTCCATGAGCTCTTTTATGACCACACCTTTAAATTATAAGACTGTGAAACCAAACTTGGTTCTCAACTTCACTGAACTTCCTCAGACTGATATTCCTCTAAATGGGAAGGCTTCATCTATAATTGAAGTCCTTCTTAGAGCTCCGTTCACAATGGAGGAAATTCCAAACTTGAGAATACAGTTCCTTTCTGGAGGTGGTTTTAACAACATCAGGCTCAAACTTCCTATTTTTTTGAGTAAATTTGTAACCCCAACCTTGCTTCAGTTTCCTCAATTCCTGCAACACTGGAAACAGATTGATGTACTTGGGCCTGGTGGTGAAGCTGGCGAAATCATTCACTCTCTTGTCCCTGTTGATCCTTCTTGGGTTGTCAGATTTGTTGCTAAAATGGGATTAGCCGTTATAGAGCAGAATGCAACAAGCTTTGTGTTCGGTGGTGGCATATTGCATACGTCCACTATAGGTAAATTTGGAACCTTGTTGAAAGTCAAATTTGTTGATGAGCAGAATTTGGAATTTAGATTCCGGACCACCAGGGATGGCTTGAGTAGGTTGATGCTAGATTACGTCGTGAACTACTTCAAAAAGTATAATTGATTTGTGTGCATACTATACTCAGAGGAAATGCCAAATAATACAAATATTAAGACTACCTGTAATTCTAACTAGGAAACAGCAAGCAAACGTATTAGCCTGTTTTGTTATTGTACACTCCCTGCTTCAAAAAATCTCTGTTTTAAAAATATAATTCTTTCTTGAGAACAAGGTGCTCTTATTATCATATTTCCCAGGTTCTGGCCCTGGCTAAACCGCACCTGGCAACCAACCTACAATACATAGGTCACCATTAAATTTTGCAGAAACTGTCTATCATCCCATTAAGCTTCGTCTTTCACTTACAGCAAGGCGGTGGCTTCATGCCAAAACAAAATCTTAGTTGTGTCTGCAAATGCTACCGGCTCGTTGACTGGTTCCGTTAGAAATGCATACCTGATAAGTGCTTACCAAATAAAGAGGAAAAAACAGGCAGTAAAAATATTGTAATGATATGTGTTTCAGAGATATATTTTTCCACTCGGTATGTATATCGTGGTTTGACTTGACGAAAATGGTCTTACAGGACTACGCTGAAGATGTAAGGCTTGCTGCTGTGCCAAGACAAGTCGCCGGTTAGAGTGAACAATACCCATATACGTTATTAATACGTGAGCTTTGTTCGTAACGTCCGGCTGTACAGTTGTTTCAGCTGATATGGTGTGGGGAATCTACATACGTTTGCTTCGTTGTAGTTCGGAATCGCTGATGAGTTAAGGTTAGCAGGATTTTTACAATTCTTTAGGTGAAACGTGCCATGGTAGATCATACCAGCTTAGAGATAAGAACCAAGGATTCTCTAAAGAGAGACATTTGCAATACTAAATAGATCTAGATCGCTCCCGTGCATCAGTGCAGTGTATACGTAATTTGTTTTCCCTTGCATGAGTTTAGACTCTATGCATATGCCGATGCGCCAACATTCGGATATCTCCCATACCATTAATGGTTTGAACACCCTTTTTGGATCTCAGATGCGTCAAGCTCCGGACGGATCGTGTGATGCCGACTTCTCGGTAAATGAAAATCAGCAGACCATTGACGTCAGAGAACCCTTTCAGAGACGGCATTGTGAGTGACTCTAGAGAGGCCGTGCATAGATGGAATCTTTCCCCGAACATGAATTCCTCTAGGGTCCCATAATGGGAGAGAAACCATAGACGAAAGGAGATATGCTAAATGTGTATCAGAATTTAGCAGATCTTGGAATCTGTCCGTAGAACACTAAAACAAAATTGAAGACGGGCTGTTGATATCCTGGCCCTTGATATCTTAGCTATTCCAATTGATTTTTATGTTCTCAATCTATATAGAATAGTTAAGTAAATTATTCTTTTGATTTAATCTAGATTTCGCATATCTAGAACATAATGCAATCGCGTTCAGTATACATCATAAAATGAGCCCCTACTTTTGCCCACTCGTTGCTTACGCATATGAGGAATCGCGGTATTTCTTAGTAAATGGGCTTCTCATGATCGTACATCTTCAACTTCTCAGGCTTCATGTAGGTAAAGGGGCTATTTCTCTATGTTTCTCTAAGCCTTCAAGCTTTCATATCAAATTTCTACAGCTCTTCATGCATACGTACAAACACCTATAGAAGTATAGATATATACATATATAAATGCTTCCCTCCCCATCACTTTACAGATGTAGATTTGGGGTTTAATTCCTCATCGATACCCCATCCAGTACCCATGAAGTTGAAGTCTCTGAGTGCTTTGCTCTTGTGGGTTCTGCTCCATCTGCAATTTGCAGAGGCGACGAAGACCACAAGTTCTAGTTCTGGTTCTAGTTCCACTTCCACCTCCAGTGCTTCTGCCACCACTACGACTGTATCTCTTGTTACTGGAATTGCTACTGTTACTTCTGGCTTGAATACTCGTACTCTTGATACTTCGTCACTGTGCTCCTTCGGTTCTACAAGAAGTGCTTTAGAAGGTTTAGTTTATACTGTTACTTATACTGTTCTTGCTGATAGTTATAGTTTTACTATCCTCTTCATCCCAATCTATTATCGTCGTTTCAATATCACATGGTATTTCAGTTTCGATGAGGACGTAAATGCTTCCTATTTCGAGACCAGAACAATGGGTCTCTCTATCTCCAACGTTGGTGGTGAAGTCAATCTAGAAGAGGGTTCGTTCATCATGCATTACACAATTGAATTCCCATACCTCACATATATTCTTAGTATTATCAGTTTCTGTAATTTGGAATGGGTTTCCTTCACATGGGCTATTTCCTCAGGTACAGACATGAATTACTATGTGTTTTACCCGGGTAATCTGGGTTCTGGTCTTACACAAGTATTAGAGGCAATACTGTGCACAGTATGGACTCTTGGTAATTGTGCAATTTACACTCAATCTATGGATTTCGACTGTGGTGCTCTTCAAGATTATGCTGACACTTGTGAATACATCCCAGAAGCCACAACAGCCGCACCATACATCACCACTTACACTGATGACTATGGTAATATCAACACTGGTTATGTTTCGGAGTGGTTCAGTGTTGCTACGGATGGTGGAACCTCAGTTCTCACCACAACTGTTCCATTTACTGATAAACCATATACCACTACATGGACAGACGAAGAAGGCCGTTCTGAAAGTGGTTATGTTTCCCCATACCTGACTTACTCCGGCGACGACGTTGTCACAGCTTACACTACGGAGGATCTTGGAGACAGTGCGTACATTACTACTTTCACAGATGCTAACGGCAACCTCGAAACCGCTATTGTTTCAAAGTTCACATCAACAGACTCTGATGGCGTTGTTACTAGTGGCTACACTACGATAGCGTTCACAGATGAACCTTACACCACTACATATACAGATGCTTATGGCGAAGTGCACACTGGTGTTGTCTCCGACTATTTGACCAAATTGTCAGATGGATCTATTGTCACTGCTACTACTACTATTCCAATTGCCGGGTACGCTTACATTACCACCTACACTGATGCTAATGGCAATGTAGTTACCGGAATTGTCTCACAGTACGAAACCACAGACTCAGACGGAAATGTTGTCATCGCTTCTACCACTATTCCATTCACGGACGTTCCTCACACTACGAAGTGGATCAATGACAACGGTGACATAGAGACAGGTCTGGTTTCAGAGTACTTGACTACAGACTCCAACGGTAGCATTTATACCGCTTACACTACCCTCCCAATAGGAAGTTCTGAGTACATTACTACGTACACAGATGCCAACGGTAATGTTGTAACAGGAATTGTTTCCCAGTACACCACTACTGATGCCAACGGTAATGCCGTTATCGGAACCACAACTATTGGATTCAGCGACTCGGTTTACACAACAACTTGGACCGATGCTAACGGCGACGTACATACTGGAATTGTTTCTGACTATTTGACTACAGATTCTAACGGATCTATTATAACTGCTACGACAACGCTTCCAGTTGCAGATGGTGAATATGTTACTACATATACCGACGCGAACGGAAATGTTGTGACTGCAATTATCTCTGAGTACACTACTACTGATGCCAATGGAAACGTCGTTATTGGATACAGCACTATTCCTTTCACTGATGTTCCTTACACCACGACTTGGACGGATTCTGAAGGTCACGTTAACAGTGGTATTGTTTCCCAGTACTTGACTACCGACTCCAACGGAGATATAATCACCGGATATACCACTCTTGGCCTTGGTTTGGATGCGTACATTACTACTTACACAGACGCTAACGGCGATCTTGAAACTGCGATAGTCTCTAAGTACACTACAACTGATGCCAATGGCAATGTCGTTACCTCTTACACTACAATTCCATTTACTGATGTTCCATACACTACCAGATGGTTAAACGATAACTATGAAATCGAGACCGGTATTGTTTCTCAGTACTTGACCACCGACTCCAACGGTAGCATTTATACCGCTTACACTACCATCCCAATAGGAAGTGATGAGTACATTACTACGTACACAGATGCCAACGGTAATGTTGTAACAGGAATTGTTTCCCAGTACACCACCACTGATGCCAACGGTAATGCCGTTATCGGAACCACAACCATTGGATTCAGCGACTCCGCATACACAACAACGTGGACCGATGCCAATGGTGAGACTCACAGTGGTGTCGTTTCTGAGTACTTGACTACTGATTCTAACGGTAATGTTATCACAGGAACAACGACTGTTCCATATGCCGACGGTGCATACGTTACTACATACACTGATGCTAATGGTAACGTTGTTACAGCGATTGTGTCTGAGTACACGACCACCGATGCTAACGGTAATGTTATTATTGGTTCATCTACTATTGCGTTCACCGATTCGCCTTACACCACAACTTGGACTGATGCTAATGGCAACGTCCAAACAGGTGTTGTTTCGGAGTACTTGACTACAGACTCCAATGGCAATATTATCACAGGAACAACTACTCTTCCTGTGGGTAATGTATACACCACTACTTGGACTGATGCTAACGGAAATGTCCAGTCCGGTATTGTTTCGGAGTACTTAACGACAGATTCAAACGGAAATACTATTACAGGCACTACTACTCTTCCAGCAGGTGGTGTCTACACCACAACATGGACGGATGCCAATGGTAACCTTGAGACTGGTGTTGTTTCTGAGTACTTCACTACTGATGCGGATGGTAATGTTATTACGGGCACTACAACTCTTCCATTAGACGATGTCTACACTACTACCTGGACTGATGCCAACGGTAACCTTGAGACCGGTGTTGTTTCTAAGTACTTCACTACTGATGCGGATGGTAATGTTATTACGGGCACTACAACTCTTCCATTAGACGATGTCTACACTACTACCTGGACTGATGCCAACGGTAACCTTGAGACCGGTGTTGTTTCTAAGTACTTCACTACTGATGCGGATGGTAATGTTATTACGGGCACTACAACTCTTCCATTAGACGATGTCTACACTACTACCTGGACTGATGCCAACGGCGACCTTCAGACTGGTATTGTGTCCAAGTACTTCACTACTGATGCGGATGGTAATGTTATTACAGGTACTACAACTATTCCACTTGGTGATTACACTACTAGCTGGAGCTCTACTGAGAGCCTTCAGACTGATGTTTCTGAGTATCTCACCACTGACGAAAGCGGTAGTGTTTCTACAGGTACGACCACAGCCGCTCATTCGTCTTCAACTTCCAAGTCGACTTCAGCAGAGCCAACATTGGTTGGTGAATACAACAATGGTTCCCCTGAATGGACTCTTGAAATTCCAGGCGAAATTGGTACTTGGTCATCAGTGAATGTGACATTCTACCCAGCCGGTGGTGACTTCACGTACGACTCTACCGTTCTTAACGTGGGTTCTAGCGACGTGTCATCAGATGCTACAATTTCAACTGAGTCCGATCTGGTTTCCTTCATTATTGACTTCCCAATTTCAGCTAATGACTCACTTGTAGCCACTGTTGGAGCTTCGTTGTTGAGTGGGTCTTCATTGACAACCAATGTAACGGTGGAGATCGAAACTGTCGATGGAAAGAGATTAGTCAAGAGGGCTGTATTGACATACGACTTAACGAACACAATTACTGTTGATGAATCATCATCGTCATCCGAGGTTTCATCAGCCGGTGAAGCAGTTGAAAGCACAAGCTCAAGTGCCAGTGGCGAGGTTTCTACGACTGTTGCCACGGACATCTCTACTACAGTCATTACAGTAACCTCGTGTTCGGAGACTGTTTGTACTGAGACACCTGTTACAACGGGTGTCACCGTTATAACTGTGACCTCCGAAGGTGTGGTGACAGAGTACACTACATATTGTCCATTACCTACAGAGACCACAGTCGAACAGATTTCAACGACAGTTGTCACAATTACATCTTGCTCGAAGGATGTTTGTACAGAGACGCCAGTTACTACAGGTGTTACTGTTATAACTGTAACCTCTGAAGGTGTGGTGACACAGTATACTACATACTGTCCATTGTCTACACAGACAAGCGTTGTCGAACAGGTTTCAACAACTGTCGTTACCATCTCTTCTTGTTCGAAGGATGTCTGCTCTACGACTGCTGTGACTACTGGTGTTGCTGTCGTTACTGTTACCTCTGAGGGTGTGGTATCTGAGTACACAACATATTGTCCATTGTCTGAGAGTTCAGCTGCCGACCCTGAAGTTAGCACACCAGCTGCCAATACTAGTGCGGGTGTAACTACAGCCAACACTAGTGCAGGAGCGACTACAGCCAACACTAGTGCAGGAGCGACTACAGCTAACACTAGTGCAGGAACAACAGCTAACTCGATTAAATCTGTGACATATGTTAATTCTGAGGGTTCTACGAAGACAGCGGCAGTTGTCACTGTCGTTTCTACAGGAGAGTCAGGTTCAAAGTCTAAGGTGTCTACTGTTGACGGTTCAGTCGCTGCTACTTCTGTTGTTGGTTCTGGCGATAGTTTGTCTACTGTTGTAGTTATTGTCTACAGTACTGTTGACTCGGAAGGTGAGACTTCTGTTGTATCCTCAACAGTCGCTATTGCAGGAACCCAGGCCACTACAGCAACCCAGGCCAATACAACGTCAACTTCATCAGACTCAACAACTTCTTCAATTGTTGAATACGAGGGCACTGCATCTTCATTGGGTCTCAGTGTCTTCATGGCCATTGTCTGTGCTCTCTTTACGTTTGCTTTGTAATGAGTTTTTCTTCTAGTTCTGCTACATTCGTGTTTTTGCTTATTCTGTTCCTAACCAAACTCAGATTTTCCTGAGTGTTTTGAATATTGATTTTGCTTTTGCTCTTTGAGTTTCTGAGCGTGAGGCGTTTTTTCAACACAGTTTTATGAGTTATCATAATTGTGTCTTCAAATAAAACTAATTGTTTCCATTTTTCATCTTCAGAAAGATTGTTGTCGTTAGACTGTTTATTGAATATAATTCCGTTGTTTTCAAAATTTCTCTCCATTTGGTAGTTCACACTGTATGCATACTGTATTGATAACGTTGAGATTTCAAAAGAGGGAATCCTTTTGAAGAAGTAAAAGAAAAAACTGTTGCTAGTTTCCAAATGGAGATTAGAAAACCGTCAACGAGGCCAAGTTTTTCAAGAGTTGGCATTATAAAAGTAGTAAGTGGTATTCATTCACACATAGCACAGAATACAGCACCCATGCGAGGTCTCGGCTATTATTTGAGGAGCATTGATCGTGCAGGAGGAGGTAAACATTGGAAAGGAATATAAAAAGGCGGCTAACTAAGCTATCGTTGTTGAATGATTTTCAGAAAGAAGAAGAATCCTAAATAATCCCTTAACAGAGTGACTTGAAGAGATCTCCAACAGCAATGATGGGTGGGGGTCCACACGGTAGAAAACATATGCGAGAGCTTTCAACGCTGTAGATAAAGTCAATGCTTTGGTGGTCTGGCCCCAAAAATATCAGTACCAACTCTGACAAATGATGTGCCTTGATCGATAGCTTCAATAAAATCTGCACTCATACCCATAGAAAGCTCAAGGGCAGTGCCGTATTCTTTATCAATTACTATTTTCAACTCGTGCAATGTCTTAAACTCCGGATTTTCACCCTCAGTGTGAGACTTCTCAAAAGAGCCAATGGTCATAAGGCCAGCCAACTGGATATTAGTAGCCTGTTTGAGAAGGTATTCCACAATGGTTCTTAAAGTGTTCATATCATCGGGCATGAGGCCAGATTTCTGTTCCTCCCGTGACGTATTGATCTGCAAGAAAACATTGATTTTAGGGCCCCTACCACCTCTAGAGTCATTGAGTTTCTTAGCTTTCTTCAAAGAATCAAGAGTCTGCACAGAGTACAAGTTTCCAATTTCTGTAGCAAGATCCTTGCACTTGTTTGTTTGCAATCCACCGATGAAGTGCCATCTGATATCCTTCGGTAGAATTGCAGCCTTGGCAATTAACTCTTGGACGTAATTCTCACCAAAGTCACGAATACCGTAATCATAAAGGGCTTGGATGTCAGACGCTGGCTTGAGCTTTGATACTGCGAGAAGTTGAACAGGGTGCGTGAAGATAGAACGACGGTTTTCCTCTGCTCTCTGCAGATTTTTGAGAACGTGAGTATAGTTGGCGACAAGCTCTTGCTTTCTTTGTTCAGTGTATGGCTCAACTGGCATGGTTTTATAGTTTATAAATCGGCGTGGTATTCTAAATAGCCTCGAATGCAAACAAGTAGCCATGGGACCGAGTATCTTCAAGAGGCAATATGATGTGGTCAATTATGTCCGGTTCCGGGCTCCCTCAAACTTTATCGATACCTGATGTCCGGGTGTGGGAAAGCCAAAGAGAACTGAGAACCTATTGTGAGCTATATAAAACACGATACCTCAGTTTTTCTTGACTTGTAGGAGAAGTTGACATCCCCTTCTGAGAAGTGCTTGTAAGAGGCCTTCAGATCTAAGGAGCAGTTACTAGTTTGAACTAACTAATTATCAGTATTTTACCAAATCAATTGATTGTCTCCTTAATGATGGAATAGATAACACACACATTAAGGTATTCTTATTTTTCACAGTCACCTGAAAATTTGCCGCTAGAGAGGGATCTGTTGGGAGCAAGGAAAGCTACACCAATAGGACTGCTGATCCTTATCTAGGCCGAATGAATAGCGCCTTCAAAACTTACCAGAAAGGTATCCTCTGCTCTTAGACTGAACCAACGACTGTCGAACTAGATATTTTTATGATTTTTTGCATAGTTTCATCACACCATATTCTCCGAGTAGCTCTGTATTAGCAAAGTTCATGGCGACGAATTCCAACTCTAAAACTAGTTTACAATACCGAGAGCAGATGAGAATACGTTAAGGCGCTTTGGAATTTTTGTCATTGATACTCTCACGTAGTATTGAAAAAGCTAGTCTCACGAAATTAATAAACGAGGGAGGAAGCCACCGTCCACATACTGCAACTCCAGCTCTCTAAACGCTATGTGTCTGTCATACTACTTAGGGCTTCTTCGGGCAATATTATCAGGAGAGATCTCAGCGGGAATTGGGCCGATTAGCCGTTATATATTCTGGGCCCGAAAAAGATAGCCTAATAGCAGTGTTTTTGCGTGGATATAACTCCGACACTGCCGATTCGAGACCATCTAAAATCACCGAGTAAGAGGGACGCAAACTATAAGAATCTGGTTTGCTTTCCAAATTGTCACCTTAAGGAACGATTCAGGGTCATCTGCAGGAACGTGCCATGTGCTAGTTGATGTTTAGACTTGAAGTCGAACCTACTTGAATATGCAAGCCGAACAATGCTTCGAAACCGGCAAAATACGTTGAGAAGAATATTGCTGACCTCACTTGCAAGTAATTGACTCTATAATCTAGTCTTTGGGAGTAGTAAAAGAAGCGCAGCCTCTATTTTAATCGTGAGCTTTAAGGACCGTACCTAGAGCCACTTCAGTTGTGCCCCAACCGGATCGGCAAATTTCACCTCTTAGGCTACAAAATAGTACTCGCACGCGCATTTCACTTGCCATTCCCCCACACACCAGTTCTCTACAGAGATCAATTCATTCGACAAGGCTGACTTTGCCTATTTCATTGATTCAGGATGAGCGACGTGAAGCCGTTGGTTGAACTCAATCCAGACTACGTGCTTCTTGTAGATTTCCCACTTGAAGGCGCTGCGGCTACGATACAAGCACAGGAGAACCTTGCGAAACTCGTCGACAAACTATCCGATACTGGCTTTTATACTCAGGCGAGACCAGCGGATGGGGATAAACTTTTAGTATTTGTTAAGGCATCCAACTCGGTGCTGCTCAGATATCTGAAGAACGCGGATCTGAAAGAATATCTGCACGGAGTTCGTGGGGAACTGGACTCTGATGACTCCATCGTGTCTCAACTCACAAACACTGCTAAGCTAAATGCTGTATTCGCTTTGATCACCGATCCTGTTGAGGAGGGAGGTGCTGGAATTACCTTAGGCTCTTCAGAGTGGTCGTTTGTTAAGAAAATTGCTCCAATTTGGGACGACAAGGAGAACTTGCGCCTACTGAAGTCATTCCTCAAGTTCAGTTTTAATGAGATTGATATAGAAAAGATCAGAGTAATTGCAGGCGAGAAAGTTGCGCTCTACTTCGCTTTTGCCCGCTTCTATTACCTTGCCCTTTTTATTCCGGCAGCGTTTGGTATTCTTTCTCACTTATTCTTCAAAAGATATTCTCTCCTCTATACAGTTCTAAATTCCGTTTGGGCCATTATCTTCCTTGCAGCGTGGAGAAAGAAACAGACAGTTTATTCGTTGCAGTGGAAAACAACAGGTGCTTCCAAGCTGGAGATTAGAAGACCTGAGTTTGTTGGCGAGACAACCGAAATAGACCCTACAACTGGTAAGCCCACCCCATCCTTTGATCCTGCGAAACGTACTATCCGACAAATCGCCTTCATTCCGGTTGCATTCGTTGGCATTTCTGCTCTCGTATCATATCAACTTGCTTGTTTCTTTATTGAAATATTTCTTACTGAGATTTATCAGGGTCCAGCTAAGGTCATTTTCGCCCTGGTTCCTACAGTCCTGGTTGTTTTTGTTGTCCCAATTATCACATCAATCTACGAGAAGATTGTCGATAAGGCGCTTGTATACGAGAACCATGAGTATCAGTCCACGTACAACCGTTCCAAGTTGCAGAAGATGTACATTTACAACTTTCTTTCTGCATATGTTCCATTATTTATCACAGTGTTCTGCTACTTACCATTTGGACATAATGTAAACAACATCGTTCCATTCATCAGATCCACGTCTGCCAAATTTGGTGTCCCTGTTCTCCACGACCACTATCAAATTAATAATGACAGATTGATTGGACAGTTCAGCTTCTTCACAGTCACTGGACAGATTATCGGCATGGCCACAGAAAACATTATTCCTATCACTCTTCGTCTTGTTAAGGAGTATATGGGAAAACCTAAAAGTATTGCTAAAGACCTAGATTCCCCTGAAGATGCTGAGTTTTTGGGCAGTGTCCGCCAGCAGCTTTCTAAACCCGATTTTGATGTCGATGCAGAGTACCGTGAGCTTGTCACACAACTCGGTTATTTGGTCTTGTTTGGCCCTGTATGGTCGCTTTCTCCTGTCTTAGCCTTGATCTTCAACTGGATTGAAATCAGGGGTGATGCTGAGAAACTCTTATTTCAGTGTTCGCGCCCTGTTCCTCATCAAGAGGAGACTATCAAACCCTGGGACACGCACATTCGTGTTTTGAGTTGGATAGGCTCTTTCACAGGCCCCTTGGTTACTGTTATGTATAGACGCCAGTCTGAAATTCTTGCTTCATCTAGCTACTCATTTGCCTCTTCTCCAGTGGTCACTTCTGGATGGAAACTAGCTACCACTGCTCTCATTGCTGAAAACGTTGCATTGGGTATCAGTTTTGCTGTCGACTCTCTTTTCCAAAGTTTTGCAACTTCCGCTGAAAAGGAGTATCGTCAGAGAGAACTATTAATACGTCGATCCTACATTGATGCTTATTCCAAGAATAAATCGATTGACACTAAGTCCAACCTTGAAATAGACCCAACTACTTCCAGCTGGAGTCAATTTTCTAGTGCCAACGTTCTTAAGTCTGCTGCTGGTTTTCCTGTTCTACTTGCTGCCGCTAAGGCAGCTACTGGCGAATCCAAATTAGCGGAGAAAACGTCAAATACAAAAACTGATTTAGCATTTGGTTCAAATCCTGCCGTGAAGAATTCTGGTTTTAAACAGCATGGCGAAAGTGAACTACGTTCCACTAAAGAATCTAAAGCTGTTACAAAGGCCACTGAGGTCGTCTCTTATGATGAGGGTGTTTCTTTAAATGTCTCTGTAGCGGGATCTTCCAACAACTTGTCTTCTTCGAACACCAATACACCTTCGATCGCTGTTCCATTTTCTACCGCTGATTCTAGAAAGGCTGCTGCTGTTCGAGATACAACCGATGTCGCCACAGCACCCTCTGATGTGTCTACTTCGCTTGGCACCACTGCATCCACTATTTTATCAGATCCGAGGACAATGAATTCTGAACAAACAGCTACCAAGAAAAAGAAGGGACTCTTTGGATTTTCTAAGAAAGATCCTAAATCCGTTGTCAGGGCTGTTAAGGCCGATGCTTCTAAAATTTCTCCCGATTTGCGGAATCCTCGGTCAGATGTTGCAAAAGGTAACTTCTCTTCTCTTAAGGATTCTGCTACTGCCATGAATTCAAATTTAGATGAGTTCGGTAATACAAGAGTGGCATTAACTGAGTCCAAGGCTCAGGATTCTTCAAATCTTGAGGATTTGGCCAAGAGTAAATCTGGAGATTTACTTGCTACTCTCTCCAATTCAGATTCCAAGAACAATATTTCTCCTTTTGGAAGAGACTCTGCCGGAATTGCTGCTTTTGTGGGTACAGTAGCTGGGCCTTCTAACTCCAAGGACCCGCCTGCTTCCGCTTCTGTTCAAGCTGCCTCGGCAGATTCTGAACACCACGCACAATCTCCGCTTCCCTCGAGAAACAAATCTCTGTTTAGAATAGGAAAGAAGAAGGAGAGACCAATTTCTTCTATCAGTTCTGGGGTTAATACCTCAGAGTTCGCCGCTGAAGTGTCGTCTCAAATAGGCTCCACAATTTCTGCAGGTAGCTCTACCAAGAACCGTCTAAACGATACATCGATCGCTTCCGAGAATCTTGTTCCTAATACGCCGGGTGAATCTGCTTCTGATTCATCAACTCCCTCGAAATCCAGAAGCATCTTTGGCTTCCATAAAAAAGATGCTGCGTCTATTTCTAAGGCTGTCAAGGCTGATACAACCAAACTGATGCCTGATGTTAAAAAGATTGCTTCAGATTTGAAGCATGGCGATTTCTCTTCGGCTAAGAAATTTGTTTCTAACGTTAAAGACAACCCTGAGGAGTACTTTGGTAACTCTAAAGAAGCTTATGAGAACATCCAAAGCGGAAAATCTGCAGATGGCGTTGGTGCTACAACTGTTACTAGCGAGACCCAGTCTTCTTTATCTAAAACATCTGGCTTGCAGAAGAATGAGCATACTTCAACGAATGATCGCCCTCCACATAGCCAATCAGATAGCTTTGTTTCTTCTGTTTCTATGCCTGTCCTTGCATCATCTACTGTACTTCCAGAATCAAAGATATTCGACAATGGTGCTCGACCTGGAACTACTAAATCCAAGTCTTCTGAAATCCTTAACTCTACTGGCCCCACTAGCTCTCCAGTTGATGCTATTGCCGTTCCTTCAGATTCTCTCAAGCCAACTGAAACACCAACAAAGATTGGTAAACATGACGATTCATCTCTACGATCTAGTGTTAGCCTTCGCACTGCCATCAATGCGGCAGCTTTGAGCTCTTATGGTAGGGGTGCATCTACACCATCATCTACAGGCTCGATCAGTTTGGCAGGAGCTACACTTCCTCCTGACTTTGAGAAAAGGGCATCATTGTTGAAGAAGAGCAGCGCACCAGCGACGTCAACCGACTACATTGAGCCATCCTCCGACAGCCAGTTTGGTAAACCCAACATAGCCACAATTAAGAGCCAAACTTTGGATCCAAGGGCCTCTGTTACTGGGAAAGCGTCAAACGATTCTTCTATTGAACCAATGACAGCGACGACAATGACTAAGAATCCTTACGATAACTCCTCCGCCCTCCCGAAGAATAATACTGTGATCGGTGGTGCTGAGCCTGTCCCTATTGGTGCTGGTTCTGGGCTCCCAGCAAATGTTTCACCTGTTGATGACCGAAGCCACCAAGAAGCCTCAAAGTTGTCTGAATTGAAAAGCAATTCTGGTGCGCTCTTAGACTCTGCGAAGATCCAAGTTGCCAAGGGCCAAAAATCTTTAAATAAGCTCGTAAATATTTCTGTGGAAAAAGTTGACGAGTACGCCAAAAGGAGTGATAATAAGTATGTGTTTCAGGGCAACGCTTACATTCAGAAGCTTGCAGGCGATATCGATGAGTATGCTGCAAAGTCAGATTCTACTACATCTTCTTTCAAACCTAACATGGAAATTCCAACATCAAAGGGGGCAGCAGACCCCGAGCAGACCAAGTCGGAAGCTCCAAAGGTCACTGAGGCCAACTCTAGTGTTCTTTCACTTAACTTACTAGATGGTCATAATAGTGTTACGCCTGGCCATTCGTTGACCTCTCCAAAGTCCTCTAGCGCCGATGATACATACTCTCAGAAGAGCAACGGCTCCTCATCTCCGAAAAAGAAGAGAGGTCTGTTCTCTAAGATCAAGGACAAGGTAACACACTCCCCTTCGTCTACTCCAACGAAAACTTAAGGCGATACTTTACATTTTAGTTGCACCAGAATGATAATTTCATGGTGACGTGTACATTGTCTTCAATTATAAATGATGAATTAGGAATATCCCTTGTTTGGAGGTGGAATAGTACTAATAGTATAGTTACAATTTAATAATGTCAATCCTTGCTCTCTTCCATATCTCATGAAGGAACAAGTCACCATCCGAACTTGAAAGCTCGTCACAATTTGGCATACTGATACTGATGTTAACTATAGTTCCTAAATTCTTGAACTGCATGAATGAGCCAGGATTTATGACTAGCACATTTTTCACAACTTTAGCGAAGTATCTCAACTCAGATGGAATAATTATAATATCTGGTACACTATCATTGAACTCAGTGAGTCCCAAATAAGGTGCATCCAAGTTGGAAGCAGGAAGAGCCTCCGTAACGTGCTCACCATTGATAACGACCTTTCTGTGTCTTGATGATCCCGGAAATAGAGGATAGAATCTCCTCTGTTGAATCACATGATCTGCAACTCGTTCAAATCTGTTCTGTTTTAAATGCTTTCCCTTAACTACATCTTTAAGATCTCTGAAGATATCGTTGTTGGAAACTCCAATGTTAACTTCATTGAGCTGGAACAATGAAGGATTTGGGAAGCATTTAAAGTTTTTTCCTAATCCAAGTTGTTTCTTATCAAAGGAGTCTTGGGGATAAGCTGCATGTTTTGTGGTGGCATCTTTTAACGATGGAATAATAATAACTTGAGTAGCCTGGTTAATCCTTCTCAAGATCGGACTTACAACAAACTTAAAGACCTCAGTCAAAGTTCTTGGCCTCATGGGTTTACCCTCGTATTCAACCTCCATTTCAAAGCCTCGCGCCATCATGGAATGTGAGATATCAACAAACGGACCAAACATAATGACAACATGTGGTTTGTATTCTTCATTAATCTTTCGTACCATATCCTCTAGACTGGAGTAATCCAAATCGTCAGACGAAGTATAAGGACCGCTTATAACCATGATTTTAGAATCAGTGAATCTTTCCATCTCGTTCCTCTCTGTAACAGGAGCACCGAGATACGGTATCTCTAAAATCTCGTCAACAGTGAACACTTCACCACTTGGGTTTTTACCTTTCAAGCAGACTACTTGACCAGGGAACAACGCATAGTCCTGAAGTTGTGACAGGTCAAGGGGAATTCTTTTACCGATTCCCAACAACTTAGAAGGCTGGAGTGCCAAGCTAACTTCGTTTAAAATTTCATTATCTTTATGTTGCGGGTCATCAGGAACAATTCTTCCCAAGGTTGTGATCTGATTCTGCGATTGAACTGTAGGGTTTGAGAAATCGGTATCCGTCAAATTGTAGTGTGCCTGTAGGATCTGCCCAAATTGGTCGATTTGTTCATCAAGGACATCAGCCGTTTCTAAAAGTTTCTGACGCATTGTCCTGAACGAGTACTTCTTTGCATCGAAATTAGCCATGACTTTAACTGGATTGGAGGCATCATCAAAAAAGATCTCAGGGAGGGCGCCATTGATGGATTCCACAATTCCTTGGATTGGACGAGACGGAGAATCAAGCTTTTCCTTCTGTGGAGTGGATACAGAGGTAGTCGTCAATTCTGTTGTAAGAGGTGATGTTTTGTGTTCGGATGGCGAAACTAGTTGCCGCGAAGTATCAAGTTTCTTCTTTTTGATCAAAGGTGTGGAATAGGGAGAGGTATTGCCGAAGTTGAGGATTTTCTTGGCTTTAATGGTGGACGGAGCGTTTGCTCTATCTCTCTTCTTCTCCAGTTTCTGCTGAATGTAGTGCTGGAGAGACTCAAAATGCGCAAAACTGTACTCGATCTTCTTGCCCTCATGTTTAGAAAACACAAAAGATTCCCAGTTTAGGTAGAGCTCCTCTACAGACATCGTGAAAATCGTCATGATCTCTTCTAATGCTTGTAGGAGAGCAGGGTCGTTGACCGACGCACCAAACTTTGCAACCAACTTATCACTGGGCATGGAAGATCAATGCAGACAGGTAGGTCTATACTTTCCAGTGATGTTTCTGGATTTCAACGGTGTAGAAGGAAGAAATAGGCAGATTTTCCAATAGACATCTGTAGGATTACCAAAATAGTAAAAGAGAAAGAGAGATGAAGACAGAGACAGAGCGACGCGTCTTCAGGCAACACGACAAATCCGGGGCGTGCACCCTCGGAATTAAAAATGGTACAACCACCTGTGAAGGCCACTCCTCTTTTATGTCCAGGCATTTACTGGCTGCTACTAATCGTTGAGAGAAGGCAGAAGGCAATAAAAACAGCCACTGGCGAGAGAGAATGGTAAGGGAGAATTGTGTTGATTCAAATACGTGTGTGTTGGCTTGTACTAACGTTGATTCTATGTAGAGTGGCGGTAAATTTCCATATCCAAAAGTAAGTAATGTGCAACCCCACTGGGATGAACAAGGTCCTGACGAATAGAGAAGAATTGATTATTAACAGATAAATAGCACGTTTGGACGCCAACTGGTAAGCTTTATAAGAACTCACTGTGAATGGAATTCCAAGGACTAACTTCAGTTTTCTAGGTGGTTGGTGGTTCACTCCAAAGAATGCTAAGAGCAACTTCGTCGTTATTGCCAGCTTTGCCAGTATCTTCGCCTTTGGTGTTTTCAAGTACGGCCAAGCTATCCAATATAACCCACAGAAGGAGTATGACGAGAGTGTCATTGACCGGTGGAATGCTGCTGCTGGAAAAGGGCTGAAAAACTGATTTGATGAAGGACCAGGGCTATTTATTGGTGTGTGATCTTCTCGTTAACATCTAGAAAGCTCACACAACACCACACACTCTCTATTTATTGGTATTTAATTCGGCTCTTTGCGAGCTGGTCACCCTATTTATTATACAAGATTCTACAGCATTGGTATCAATGGGGGTTGTATGTCAAAAGAAGAATGTATTGTCGAATAAGTATCTCTGTGGGGAGATAGGGAGTGTCTCGCCCAAGCAGGCAAACCCCAGGTAATGTAAGTATGCTGTGTGGTAGTAGTAACAGTAATCATAGTGAGATAGTAGGACAAGACGAGCATGGCACCTCATTTCGCCCTCTTCATTGCTGACGCCGTAGAGTTGTCTCGAAACACTTTCATTATCAATCGTCATCAGTGTCGGTACGTGCGTCCTCGAGAAGTGTCGTGTCCATGCTCATACATGTCGTTAAGAACAACCTTAGAAAGCACCGAATCTCTTCAACTGGACGCCGACCGCAACGAATGGGATCGCAAAGGCGAGACCCAAGAAGCCAAAGTGCAACACGGCGTAAGGCACCTTTCTGTTGTGAACCTGGAATGGGAGGTTCGAGTAGACACCTTCCTTGAAGTGAGGGGCTGCAGACTTGGCGGTCGACGAGAAGCTTCTCTTCGCAACAGTTCTGGTGATCTGTCTGGCAAACATTGTGGTTAGAGGCCTTATCTTTTTCCTGAATGGATACTAAGCTAAGTGTACTTGTAAGTATCGTTAAGTATATGGTGCAGAGCGTGCGCCAAATTTTCGTGTTGTTCGATAGCTGGAGTCGCACCATTCCACTGTTTCGGGCAACGCCCATAGCTAAGTACGTTACCCGGTCTCTTACACTCTTTAAACGTGCGCTGATTGGCTAGCACGTCACGTGAGCACGGCGCGCGCGATGGACCCAGGCATCACCATAAAAAAAGGCAAGAATCGTCAGTTTAACAAGGCCCAAGCGTCGGCGCTCTCGCCAGAGTAGCTACCCACTCAACGACTCAAGGAAAAAACACACAGAAATGATTGCACCAATCACCGGCACTCTGAAGAGAAAAATCACAGTCGACATCTCCATCGGGTTCGCCCTAGGCTTCACTGCGGCCTCGTACTGGTGGTGGGGATTCCACAAGCCTTCTGTTCAGAAGAGAGAGGACTACTATGCCACCTTGGCTAAGCAGCAGGCGGACGAAGAGTAAGAACAAGATGGACTACTCACTCCCACAATTATACATACAGTACACATATTCACAGCTGAAACCACAAGACTGAAGAAAAAATCCAATTCTAAACTAAACAAATGTTCATACTCAATCCACTTACCAGACAAAAGACAAGGGGAGGCGGGTTGTGCTTGTTTGTCGCGCACTCGAGAAGAACAACAGGTTGCACGCCTTTGGGGGGGAACCACAGAGATCTCACTGCAACAGATTTACATTAAACAAACATAACATAACATAACATAAACACACATAAACAGACTTACTTGTGACGGTGAGTTCTGTTCTCTCTTTTTCTTTGTTGCTCTGCTCACCTGCGGTTCATATATCTTCTTCTCTCTCTCTGTTTTCTTTCTTTGTTCCTTCTTGATTATTCTTATTTGCATCTGCGTCTGCTTTTGTCCACTGCTGGATCTCTGCTGCCATCGAGTTTGCTGTTGTTTAAATAAATATTTATACACAACGTTCCTAATGGATTCATTCAAAAAAGATCCTTTGTCACCACATAGCTTTGTAGTGCCGCAATTACCATTTCAATCATGCAAGTTGCCCGCAAATGTCCCTTGGGAAAGTCCTCTTGTCGCTGTCTAGACCTTCTGATAGAGGTGATCGAACCACTTCTCGATGATCCAGTGGCCCCAAGGTGCGCTCTGCCATTTCGATCGTGTCAAGAAGTGTTGCGAAGGTTGGGTGATTTGAGGTCTCTATGTGGTGTCTTTGTTCAGCGAAGCACGGGAACAACATTTTATGCGAAACTAGAAGCGATGTCTTTGGAACAATTGATCGATATCATTGGGGATCATCCGAAGTCTCTTGTCATAGACCGCACACTGTCCTCTGCAATCAATGCGCTTATTCCCTTCTCTGAACTCAGGCAACGGGCTAGAATACAAAACGTGTACTGGTTTCAGGAACAATTCACTGCTGCCGTGGAAAAACCAATCACTTTTGTTATGAGATCGGACCTAGGAAATGTTGCCGTGTTACTGAAACGCGTCAAAGAGCTCGTCGCGTTTGCAGATGTCCAGATAGATTTAGTTATTACCGATGACTGTGCGCGTAGTTTTGGCTACGAGCTGGAACGGGTTGGGCTTCTTGGTGAAATCATGACAGTAAGGTGGTGGAAGCTGTGGATTGTATCCGATCAAGTCATCTCTCTCAACTTGAAACAGTACGAAAGCTTGTACCTTTACAGGACTCCCAACTTGCCTTTCAAACTAGCATCCCTACTGAACCTTCATCTCTCGAAGAACCCAGAACTCAGAATAACTCAAGTTTTGAGCAAGGGACTCAATTCTGCAAAATTTGTTCAGATATTTAAAGATCTCAGAGAGAGCGAGGTTAACAAGATGAGCATGCAGGAAAAGAAAGAGTTTCTCAAGATTGAACAAGGTCTTTACGAACAACTGTCTTCTGGAAAGCAGTGTGATTTGATTGTACTGGAGCGTAATGCTGATTATTTAAGTGTCATGCTTCCACAACTGAGTTACTCTGGTATTATAGATGAAGTCTCTGGAATTGATATAAACAGCACTATCCTCGATGAGGAGACCATATACCTCTCTGATGGCACCTCAGAAAACAATATCTATCACAAATTGCGACACATGAACTTTGGCCTTGCATGTGACTTCTTGAATAACGAGGCCAAATCCCTTCAATCACAGTATGATGAGCTTCTCAAGAAAGTTGAAGTATCATCGAATCTTATAGGGGAGCTTCAACAATTAGAGTCTCTAAAGAAAGAAGTTAGCCAACACACTAAAATCAGTGAAGCAATTGTAAGTAAACTAGGCATCAATACCGACTCAAAGTTCGACACTCTCCTGGATCTTCAGCAGGACATTCTTCTTCAGAACACAAGTTATTCTACTTCAATCGCCAAAGTTCTCGATATGGTTTATCAGATTTACTCTGTCACAGATGTCCTTCGTGTTCTCTCAATAGTTAGCATCGTTTACTCCGGACTAAGGGAGAAAGATTTCCAAAATATTTCCAACGAAATCATTGAGACATACGGCATCAAACATCTCTTAACCCTTCAGAACCTACTGAAGATTGGCGTGATTTCAATCCGAGGTGACCCAACTATTATCAAAAGCTTCAACTCTCTAAACTCTACGATGGGGCTCGTCTCGCATGACGATGATGCTGATGACACAATTGCCCAGGGAATGTCATATCGAGGCTATGTCCCTCTTGTTACGCGATTATTAGAGAAGACGCTAAAACCAAACGCAAGAGCATCTTGGGAAGGCGTAGACTTGACTTCTATCCTTGGTAAAAGAGTTGAGGAAAGCCTAGTGAAGGAACCAAAAATGGGTGGGGCTTCATTACAGAATAATAGCACAGTGTTTGTTGTTATGATTGGTGGCATAACATATTCGGAAGTTGCTACTATCCGCCAGCTTGAGCAGAAGTTCCAGAGGAAGTTTGGTGTTAAAAAAAACATTGTAGTTATTAGTGATGGTTTCGTTAACGCCAAGATTTTACTGGAATCGGCTGGAGCGTAAGCAACATAGCGCCTAATCAATTAACGACAATGCCTCACTTCTTTTAGCATAGTACTG
This sequence comes from Petasospora xishuangbannaensis, assembly GCA_030585085.1. Classification (NCBI taxonomy): domain Eukaryota; kingdom Fungi; phylum Ascomycota; class Saccharomycetes; order Phaffomycetales; family Wickerhamomycetaceae; genus Petasospora; species Petasospora xishuangbannaensis. The sequence goes on along the minus strand of JAJMBV010000012.1, from coordinate 258,069 downwards.
TAATGTTGCGCGAACCGATGACTCTCAAAATTTTTGTTGCCCCAGAGTCCCTGATGGGCAGACTCAGAATTCAAACGGGACGTTCTTCTAGCTAACGCTACCGTTACACTGGAACCCGAAGCCTAATGCGCAATCTAATCAGTCTGAATCGTGGCCGGATTTCGGCATGTTCCCGAACGGCACCAGATCTTCCTGTTGCTGCTGTAGTCTTTGATGCCGTGAATGATTCGCTTACACTTGCATTAGGACCAGGCGAGTACGATTTCTACGAAGTTCAGCAGTTCACAAGAACGGGGGAGCAGAAAGTTCTTGCATCTTTCCCACACAATGGGGGTCAGCTTTTAAGCTTTGTGCACTTCATTGATTCTCAACAACTTGTTTTTGTCTTTTCATCAGGCGATTTGGTTACTGCAGTATACGACAGCTATGGTGATTCTGAAGCTATGGTGGAAGTTGTAGGGTCTATCGATTGTGGTATTTCAGCTGCGAAATGGAGTGACGACGAGGAAACTCTTTGCATTGTTACCGTTAGCTGCAATGTTTTATTACTTTCTAGAGATTTTGAATCAATTAGCGAAACGAAGCTTAGTCACGAAGATTCACGACTCTCTAACCATGTTGATGTGGGCTGGGGTAGTAAAGATACTCAATTTAGAGGTAAAGGTGCCAAACAAATTGAGAGAGACATGATCAGAGGTTTAGACCTTGAACGAGATGAGAATATGAGGGATCCCACTATGCCAACGTATGTCCCACTTGGAGAGCTGTCTGACTTTGATACACATAAGATTGAGATATCTTGGAGGAAAGATTGTGAAGTGTTTGCAGTTTCGAGTATCGAACATATCAAGAATACGGACAGAAGAATGATCAGAGTTTTTTCTAGAGAGGGAACTCTTGAAAGCGTCTCTGAGCCTATTGATTTCCTTGAAAATCATCTGATTTGGGGTCCGTTAATTACATCTGTTCAGCGAAACAACCAGCCGCGAGGAGAAGATGACATTGACGAACGTGAACCATCATTGGACATTGTTTTCTTTGAACGAAATGGACTTCGTCACGGTGAGTTCCAATCAAGAATTAAACTAGATCGCAAGATCGACAGTATGTGCTGGAACTCCAACAATGAAGTTCTTGCTCTTCTCTCAGCTGATCATGTCTACATCTGGACAATGAGAAACTATCATTGGTACCTCAAACAAGAATTAACGTTTCTTTCGCATTCTGTTAAATTTGTTCAATGGCATCCAGAGAAGCCTCTTACCCTCCTCATTAACACCAGTACTAGCATCGAGATTATTGACTTTGCATACAAGACTACTACAGGCCCATCTGTTGCACCACTTGATATAGGTATGAACTTGGTTATCGATGGCCAAACCCTTAATATCACTCCAATCTCGATGGCCAATGTTCCACCACCTATGGCATTCAGAGAACTCGAGGTCGACATTGGGAACATTATCGATGCTTCTGTCAGTCGTTCTAATGAAAACTACGCTGTATTAACTAATGAGGGTATAGCTATTGCTTCTGTTGATTTAGATGCCATGCATGCAGGTGAACATCCACATGTTGTGAGCACTGTGAATAGGACTGAGTTTGTAACCAACGGTGAAACTCTAAGACAGATTTGCTTTGCTAATGATGACATAATTGGTGTTTTATTGGATAGTGAAGCTGGTATATCCCGTGTTATCATATTGGATATATCCTCTATCAGTGAACCACTGGTGAAATCTGTAATTGATCTACCAACTAAGATTGTTTTAATGAAACCAATGGCTGATTGGTCCCAGATATCTTTAGAAGGCATCACAGGAACTATCTTCATTATTGAAAAGAGTTTTGTTGAAGAGATCCAGGGCGATGATTTCTCGCTAATAGAAATCACCAAATTCCCACAACTCTGCTGTGACTATGAGATAACCCGCATTAACACAAATATGGAGGACGATGAATATGAGTTTGAGTCTACGTGGGAAGAGGAGAAAAATACCAAGAACATATTTGCCTTTGGTATCAGCTCCAACGGTAAGCTTTTCTGTAATAATTCTCTCATCGCTTCTGCTGTTACTTCTCTCATGATTACCGAACGTCATTTGATCATGACTACTGCTCAACATACTCTCAGATTTTTACACTTAAACACAACAGAGTTTAAGCCCTTGAACGAATCAACTGATGTGGTTGGTGACGAACGTATCAGATCTATTGAGCATGGTTCTCTCCTGGTCAATGTTATTCCAACAAGAGCCTCAGTCATCTTGCAAGCACCAAGGGGAAATCTTGAGACAGTCAACCCTCGTATTATGGTTCTTGGTGGCGTCAGAAAGCACATTACAGTGAAGGAATACAAGGCAGCTTTCCTGCTTTGTCGCACACACAGAATTGACTTGGACATCTTGTATGACTTTAATCCAGATATGTTTCTCGAAAATGTTGAATTCTTTATTCAACAAATTGAACGAACTGACTACTTAGATTTGTTTATGTCCTGTTTGCATGAAGAAGATGTCACGAAGACTAAGTATAAAGAGACAAACTCTGATGCTGAACTTGACGAGCTGGTGGAATCACTTCAAAACTCTACAATTCAAAGGAATATTGAAAAGAAGTTACCAACTCAATCCAAGATCAATAAAATTTGTGATGCTATTCTGAAGGTCCTTCTGGCTCCTCTATACAGGACAAAGTACCTTCAAACCATTATCACTGCATATGCCTGCGAGAGACCAGCTAACTTGGTCGCTGCCCTCAACTTAATTTCCTCTCTTCAAGACCCTAAACAGTCTGAGAAATCTGTTATTCACCTCTGCTTTCTTCAAGACGTCAATTTACTATATAATACCTCTTTGGGGATTTACGATATACGCCTTACATTAGCAATTGCACAGCAGTCCCAAATGGACCCCAAAGAATACCTTCCTTTCCTCCAGCATCTACATGAGATTCCTGAACTGAGACGGAAATTTGAAATAGACACCCACTTGAAGAAATTCGAAAGCGCTTTAATTCACCTTGCTGAAATAATAAAGGACAACGATGTGTTAACTGATGAGTTTATGAATTTTGTTGTTGATCATGACCTTTATCAAAAGGCTCTAGGAATTTACAAGTATGACAACGAGAAACAGAACGCTATTTTATATTTACATGCCAAGCATTTGATGTCTAAACAGAGTTATTCCGAAGCAGGACTAACGTATGAGCTTCTTCAAAAATGGGATAACGCCTTGGAGTGTTACGTACTTGGCCAACGTTGGAAGGATGCTTTATCTATTATATCACAACCCCAATTTGCCAAGCTCGGTGAAGATACTTATGACAGACTAGTAACTGCTTTGACAGATTCTCATAAGTACGCTGAAGCTGCAGAAGTTCAGCAGCGCCGTGGATTTATTCTTGAAGCTGTTAGTCTGTATTGCCGTTCGTACTTCTATGATGATGCTTTACTGCTTTGCCATTCACAGAACAAGCCGGAGCTAATTGAAGATATTGTGGATCCCGCTCTAGGCGATGGATTTGGTAATGTTGCTGAATTACTTGCAGATTGTAAGGGTCAGCTGCAATCCCAATTGAGACGCCTGCGAGAACTGAGAGAGAAGAAAGCGGAAGATCCATATTCATTCTTTGGGCAAACTGAGCATAGCAGTGACTTGGCAGATAATGTATCGGTTGCTTCATCAGAAGCTTCAACTAAGGAGTCCTTCTTCACACGCTATACTGGCAAGACAGCGGGAACAGCCAGAACTGGTGCTTCCAGAAAGACTCAGAAGAACAAACGTCGCGAGGAGAGAAAACGAGCTAGAGGAAAGAAGGGCACCATATACGAGGAAGAATATCTTGTACAATCCGTTGGTCGTATGATGGAGAGACTTGAACATACTATGATAGAGGCAGTCCGTCTTGTCGAAGGATTGATAAGAAGATCCAAGAGGGAACAGGCATATCAGATCCAGAAGATATTCGTGGAATTGCTTGGAGACTTGAGGGATCATATTTCTGAAATTTACACTATCAGTGAGAAGGACCGTGAACGTATTGATGAAAATGGCGAAGTATACTATGTTCCCGAGATTCCGGTACCAACAGTTCCTGAGTTCCCTAAGCTGAGTGTTCTTGATTACTAAACACATAGCGGAACGCATGGATATTTATGAATTGGTTATCTCATTCATTAATTGCATTTCTTTTCATCTATGATCAAGTTCAAAGAGCTCACTAGAATAGTATCCTCTCTTAGTTTTATCTTCATGTTCTAGTATTAAAACTTTGAAGCCTTGAATGCATCTCTTAGTAGCACTATTGACGGACTCTTTCTTGGCCTTGCGGAAGGCCAAAGCTTTACTAGGAAAGTTTTCAGCCATTCCACTTCCTTCAGATTCGTAATATGTGCCATCCTTGAGAATCACCCGTACTTTACTCCTAACTACAAGTGAAAAACACTCGATTTCTGATGAACGCTCCTTGATGACGGCGGTCTCAAGAATCTCTGTAGACCATCCACCATACCCATACGCTGAGTTAGCAAACGTGATCAGCATATGGAGCGAAATGTCACCATCCTTCGTAACAAAGGAGGTACATTTGTGTGCACAGTCACTGAGGTAACGCTCGATCTTTGCCTGGAGGGCACCTGAGGTAGAAATGGCCCATTCTGAGGCGGGTCGGTCTTTCCAGTTACAATCAAAGATGCTCATCGGTGGGAAAAGCACTGCTGATGAACGTGCTTGCTCACCGCACTGTTCATCAAATGGTACATGCATAGCTAATATCCTGCTCAAGAATTGGTAATTGATTCTCTACTACTTTCTTTAGTTCCCTTTGCCGCTTTCAATATACCGTGGAACTCACCTCAGGGCTTTGTGTAAAAACAAAAGCTGCCATTTTCTCACGGACATCCTCGGCGCATCAGGACAAGTGCGTGAAAAGTCCACATGTCAGTAGAGGACAGATCAATGGAACAAATGACGAACAACTCAACCCGAAGCAATTGACCTCAACGAGCCAAATGGATATAATTTCTGGGCTCATGAGCCATCAAAAAACTCAATCGGCCGAGGATATTATTCCAACGCTTTGTGATCGTCTAGCCCATGCCAAACTTGCATCGGACAAAAGAGCTGCAATTCTAACACTCAAAGGCTTTGCTCGTCAGTATAGAGAGCTGATAATTGCCAACGGCTTAAGAGGGCTGATATCTACTCTTCGAGAGTATACAGTCGATACTGAGATTATTAAGGCGTGCCTCGAAACTATTCTTGTTTTGTTCATTCGAGGAGAAGGAGAAGAAGACCAAACTAGAGAGTGGATCTCGCAACAGTCCCGTACACAGAATGGAAAATATCCATCTCCACTCTTGATGAAACTACAAGAAGAGTCATTTTCTATTGATCCTATTTCTCTTTGGATTGCTGACGAGATTACGCAGAGCGAGGAAAATATTGTGGTTATTACCTCTCTACTTGAGAACATGGAGTTCTATATTAGACTCTATACCCTCCAACTTCTGGAAGCTCTTGTTTCAATGCGTCCTGTTAAAACCAAAGATTTGCTCCTTAATGCTCCTTTAGGAATTCCAACGTTGATTTCTGTACTCAATGACCCACATGACCCAATCAGAAACGAGGCAGTACTTTTACTAATGGCCGTGGCTAATGACAACTTCAATATCCAAAAGCTTGTTGCGTTCGAAAATACATTTGACAGGCTGTTTGAAATTGTTCACGAAGAAGGTGACATTCGAGGAAGTATTGTCGTACAAGATTGCCTCACTCTTGTCTCAAACTTGCTCAGATATAATGTTTCTAATCAGATGCTGTTCCTTGAAACTAACTGTCTCCCAAAGCTGGCCTTCTTAATCGCTGAGCCACTAGGACAAGAAGACATTCATTGGAACGATCAACGACTGCAAAATATTACCATGGCTCTTGAAATCATTAGCCTATTTGTTCTGGATGGTAACGACTCTACTCCAGTAAATCAGAACAAGCTACACGCTGCGGGAATTTTATTCACAGTCCTTCGTCTTGCATTCTCTCCATCTACACCAAACTCTCTAAAATCAGTAGCTCTTCTCACAGTGGCGGATTTGATTTCAAACAACCCAAAAATACAGACAGACTTTGGAACCATTGACGTCCCATATATGGATCCCTCCCTGCCTAAGCAACTGCAGCATTTTAAGGGTCAAATACCAGTTATAATTGCTTTACTTAATTGGTGTCTTTTTGTTAACTCTGTTCATCTATTTGATATTCGTGTTTCGGCTTCTTATCTTCTGCGTTCATATTTCAAGGGCAATAGCAACATCAAGCGTTCATTCCTTCAAGATCAAATATCTGATTTTTACAACGACGCCCTCTCACTCGAGACTTTACACTATGCAGATGGATCTGTAATTGCTTCTGAATTAACGAATAATTCTGTAATAAAGACAGAATCAAATCTCATTACTGAACAACCTGATGGTGAGATGGTTAATTCTCCTGTAAGTAATGGGATGTTATCTTCTGCTGCGGAGTGTAAGGAACCTCCATTTGCAAACATATTCGAGGCTCTTCTTGAATATGATCCAGAGCTGAAACTCAATCCATACAAGGTATGGTTCTCTTCTGTTATTCTCATTTCACTCATACACGAGGATGACGAGCTCAAAGGTCTTGTTCGTGAAGTGAGTATTGGTAATGAGAATGCTGGAGAAGACGTTAGCTCTGCAATTCAAACCATGTCTGGGCTTTTGCTGACTTCCCTCAGCACACAAGATCAACGTGTATCTATTGGTTATCTGAGTTTACTTATAGTTGTTCTCTATGAAGACTTTTGTTGTGTTAATGACTTCTTAAACGAATCTTCGAACTTTAGGGCGTTGTTACAGTACTTGGCCCAACCGTCTTCCGAGAGTGGCATCGTTCAAGGTCTGGCTACAGTCTTGGTGGGCGTTATTTTTGAATTTTCTAGTAAAGATTCTCCTGTTTCAAGAATTGACTTACATTCTCTTATATGTAAAATAGTTGGGAAAGATAATTATGGATATAAGATGTTGCAATTTAAGGAAAACCGATATTTCAGTAACTTCAGTGAGGATGACATTTTCAACCCTTCAAGGGACGATACCGGACTTCCAGAAGTTTTCTTTGATCGTGAAGTGGTATATTTGATCAAGGATAATTATTATAGGATCAAAAACACGTTGAGTAAGGATCCGGCGCTTCAGTCTAATGGCAGGATCTCGTACGAAAAGTATGAAGAACTTCAAGACCATCACCATCAGCTCATGTCTACGTACCTGGAATACCAAGAAAAATCAGAGGCTGCCAGGATAGAAATTGCAAGCAATTTGGATAAAACTTCCTGTGAACTGAAATCTGTTACCGTGTCTTATGAGAAGGCAAAGGGCAAACTTCAAGAACTTGAAATCAAGCAACATAGCCTTGAATCCCTTTTTGCTGAAGCTACAAATTCATTGAAAGATCTCCAGAGATTACACACAGATCTTTCAAAATCGTCTACAAGACAAAGTAAAGATCTCTTATCAACATCCGAACAGCTTGCTTCTAAGGACACGATGATTTCAAGCTTAAAAGAAGAGCTAAAACAAATTCAAGAGCAAAAGAAAAAGTCCGATAGTGACGTGAATAAAATGAGCCGTGATTTATTTCAGCTGAATACAAAAAAGGAGGAACTTGAGAAGAAGGTGAAATGGCTTGAAAAGGACATCCAGAATAATCTCAAGTCTCAAGAGACCCTTCAACAGTCATTGAAACAAAAATCTCTGGAAATTGAACAATTAAAAACCAAACTGGATGATACTAGAAAAACTCTAAAGACTACGGAAACTGATAAATCACTTTCTGAAAAGCTCCTGGAGGAAGCAAAGTTTAAGAGCTTTCAGAGCGAATCATTAACTATACAATTGACAGAAAAACTAAGAGCCTTAGCTTTAACTTGTAAAGAGCTGGGTTCTAACAAGACTACTCTTGAAGAAGAAATAGCCGAATTGAAGGAATCATCCAAGAAAGACTTGAATGTCTTCAAATCTAGAGTGTCGGAACTTGAGGCATCGAACAGGGATCTTCAATCTTTGTCTGATAGTCTCAATATTCAAAAGGAGAACCTTCAGAGTTCTCTTGAAACTGTTACTAAAGAGCATGCTTCTGTGGTAGCGAGATTAACCTCTGAAAATGAAGATTTTCAGAAAGCAATTGATAGCTTGGAACTAGAGCTGAACTCCAGTAAGGACTTACGTATCAAGCTTGAAACTGACATCAAGAATTCAGATGAACAGGTGATATCCACCAAGAACGAGTTGGAACGTTTGAAGTCTGTTCAAGTAAGTGTATTGGAGGTATCAAATGATACACATAACAAGGCACTTGACGCAGTTCAGAAAGAGTTGTGCACCCAGAAAGAGGCCCACAAATTTGCGATTGAAGAGTTCCAAACCCAGTTAAAGTGTATGGATCAATTGAAGGAACAAAGTATTAGAGATCTTGAAATATTAATGAAGACTAACGAGGAGAAGGTGTCTACAGTTTCTCATTTAACTGCGGAGCTTGAGGAGAAGGAATGTGAAGTTAAAAAGCTCTCCGAAGAGCTAGCAAAGAAAAATGTTGAGACAACCGAGCTAGAAAATTCTAGGAACTCTCTTGAGATTCAACTACAAGATTCTGTTAAAGAAACCGAACGTAAGCTCGCCGACCTGCAAAATACAATTGACCAATTGAACCATGCCAAAACAGATTTAGAATCTGAACTTGATGATCTTGCACTAGAATACGAAGGCAAGGAATCAGAATCAAAAAAAGAAATTATGGCGTTGGGAGAAAAAATGAAATCCATTGAAGAAGAAAAGAAATCGTTAACTTCTACATTGGAGATGATTTCGCAGAGAATTGATACGAAGGATATGGAATGCAAATCTCTCGTGAAGAGTTTGAAGATTAAAACTATAGAGATGGACGAGATGGTCAAAACCAAGGAAGGACTCCTATCAGAAAAGAATTTGTTGGAGGTTGCTTTGGAGTCATCTAAAAAAGATGCTCAAGTACTGCAGAATAAAACTTCTACTCTAAAGGAGGCTCTAGAAGTATCTAATGACAAGTTAAAAGAGAGTAACTCTTTATTGAAAGCAACCCAGCAAAAATTTGATTTGCAGAAGAAGAAGTTGATTGAACAGAATATCTCTTTAGAAAAGGAAATCAAGTCCTTAAAGGACGCAATTGAAAGGAAGACTATAGAGTTTGAAAGAGAACGTGCTTTGTTAAGTGATAATTCCAGTTCTGCTACTAAGGAGTACTCGGAGAAGGTGACCAAGCTTGAGGAAGAACTACAAATGCTTCAAGCAGCCACTGGCAGTAAAATAGACGCCCTTGAGAAAGCTAAGCATGCTCTAGAGGAGACGGTTTCTGAGTTACGCACAACCAACGAGGACTTGGAATCAAACCTGAAATCTAGGGAAACGAAGTTGAGAGAACTAAAGGTCTCAGTAAAAGAGTCGGAAGAAGCAATGGAAGAAATTATGAAGAAAGTTAGTGCTAAAGAGAAAGAGATTTCCAAATTGGACGCACTCGAGAAGCAACTGCATGATACAGACCTCAAACTAGTAACTACTCAGCAAAGCCTTCAGACTAAGGACAAACAACTAGATGAGCATAAGAAAAGGCTTGAAACTTCCTTAAGAACTATTGAAAAGCTCGAAAGGGAATTACAAGGTATTCGCACTGATCTCGAAGATAAATCTTTGTCCTTTGAGTCTATAAAATCTACTCTTGGTGCTAAGATCAAAAATCTTGAAAGTGAAGTCGCTTTACTGCAACAAGAGAACAAAATATCCTATAGTGAGACCAGTACACTTAAAGACGAGAAAGAAAAAACTTTGTCCGAAGTTAGTACTCTTAAAAAGGAGAAAGAAGAATTTTTGAGGGAAGTTAATCTACTCAAAAAGGAAAAGGAGATAACCTTAAAGGAGCTCAAATCGTTCCAGAAGTTGCATGATGATGGTTCAAAACAGTTGGAGTCTGAAACTGATAGACTTTCCAAGAACATTATAGCACTGGAGGCCGATATTCAAAACTTGAAGGCATCGATGGACTTTGTAGAAGAGGCCAAATCCAAGGCAGAATCAGAATTATCTAGACACAAAAATTTTTCAAACTCAACTATAGAGTCTTTAGAGTCTGAATTGGCGGATTTAAAGAAGAAGAGTGCTTATTCCAGCGAAGATCTTTTAGCGAAGGTGGCTGGACTGGAAACCAAAAATAAAGAGCTTGTTATTGAGCTTGAGAATATCAGAGTTTCTTCCGTGGACTATGTTACACTTCAGCAACAAAACGACGCCCTAAATGAAGAATTGGGACTACTGAAGAGATCCACAGTTGCAAAGTCTGAATTGGATGACCTCATGCTAGTTCTTGACGAAATAGATGAGAAAAAGACAAAGTACAAGACCCTAGCTAAAGACCTCGGTGGACAGATTTCCAGTGATGAAGAGGACGATGATGATGACGATGATGATAGTGATGAGGAGTGAATATTATTTCACAATCTGGAGAGCATGTATTGGGAATAGCTTGTTAATAATATATATTAACTTGAAATATCAAAACACTATGTCGTAGATCGAGGATCTCTCATTTTGTGAATCTTAACAAGGTTGGGATCAAGTTCGGCAATCTGCCCAATGTCCTGAGGGGTGATGAATATGGTCTGAGCCTTCACCTCCCTTGAAAGTTTTGATAGCATTAATCTCATACCGATCTTGCGGTTTACTTGATCCATGAATACATCAAACTCATCAAGACCCTTAATACGAGACTTCATAGGTTTCCAGGTAGCAAGTAATAGAGCAATCTGAGAAAATGATTTCTCTCCTCCAGACAGTGAATCTACATGTCTAGGTTTCTTATCGTTCTTGGTACTGACTAGCATTTTGAGCTTCCCCCGAGTCATATCAAAGTCTAAGCCACCGCTGAAATTTCTGAATTTTAAAGAATCCTTGAAGTCAAAGTCAGCAGCAGCCCATGTCAGAGATCTTGAAGTGCGGAAAGCAGACAGTCTATCCGCCCATGACTTGATAATCAACAGCCTTGCTGCCCGAGCTTGCTGAAACTGTTCTACGGCATGAATGTACTTTGCTCTTGCTCTCTGATCATCTACGATGATATCTTCGGGAGATTTTCCAAGCAGTTCATCGGCTTCTGCCACTTTTCTGGAGATGTTGTTGATCTCACTTTTAAGTCGATCCATGTCATCAATATTAATTGTTTCGGCCTCATTTTCAGTGCAGAGTTTGGAAGCCTCTTCTTTGGATTCAATGGCTTTATTCTCCCAAGTAGGGAGCGTTGCAGCCATTTTTTCAAACTCTTCTATACGCTTCTTCTTTCCATTGGCAAAATGTTCTCTTTTAGTAACGAGTAATTGAACCTCAGTGCTGGCTTCTATCAATGAAGCGGTACATTTTTGAATTATCTCACCTTGATCTCTTGCTCGACTACGGACATCTTCCAGCTCCATTCCATAAAGAGTAACCATCTTATCAAGCTCATTATACTCCTTTTGCAGTGCTGGAAGAGAGTGCTTGTAGAGATCTTTTTGTTTTTTTGTCTCTTCCAGCTCTTCCTCCAACGCCTCGAGTTTACTTCTGTCAACTTCTTCATTCAATCTCTTTTCCAATTCATAGATTTCAGAGCGTAGGCGACGATGTTCTACCTGTTTTTCCCTGAGTCGACAATTGATTACATCCTTCTCGTCCTTAGACGCGTTGTATACCTTTTCCTTCTCAGATTCTAGCCGCTCTTTCTCTTTATACAGGACAGAAATTTGCTCTTCTTGGTAGCTTGTGTCAAAAGCGCCACCCTTCGGAACTACCTTTGGTTTGGCTCTGGTCTCGTAGAAAATAGTATCCATTTGAAATATACCATTACCATTGGAACGTATACCAAACCCACTCGAAGAATCATTCAATGCAAGGATCATTTGAATGTTGCGCAAGCGTCGCTCAAATATTCTTTCACCTTCGAATCTATCCCGAGCAAATACAGCTCGTTCAATATGGCAAGTATCAATAAGAACATACATTGCCTCCTCATTGTCAAATTCCAAGGCATCAAGCACGGTTTTCAGATGTGTCTCCGGCATTCCTGATTTAAAACTAAAAGTTTCCGGTGTCCTAATAATTATGCGAATATCTTTCACATTGTGTTTTGTCAAAATGACTGCGAGGGTATTCCTGTCTGCAGAATTGTGTACAACAAACGTGCTTAAAATGGCGCCAAGGAAGGCTTCAATTATGGGGGCATACTTCTCATATCCAGGCTTCAGGAATGTATGTACACCAATTGGTCCAAATACATGGTCTCTGAACTTGCTCTTTGACCGCTTTAACTCTTTGCAAACATATCCAAGAGCTTGTGGAAATGCGTGGAGAGGATCTGGTTTGTTTGCTAAATCTCGTTTTGCTTCTTGAATGATATGATCCAAACCACGAATTTGTTCTCTATTATCATCGATCTCAGTAAATAATTTATCAATCCTTGGCTTATAGAGTTCGTCTAATTGTACTACTTGATCCTTTAGAATAGAAATCTCTTCAGCCAAAATGATATCGCGCCGGTGTAAAGAAGCATGTTGTTCGTGGAGAAGTTCTTTAGAACCCCCAGACTTGCGGTTTATTTCTTCAAGTTCCATTTGAACCTCAGTATCCAGCTCCTTGATTCTGTCCTCTTGAGTCTTTATCTCAAACGTAACATCCTCCATTTTCTGCGACATTTTTTCAACCATACGAAAAGTCTCCTTGTATCTAGTCTTCTTCGTGTTGTGCTCAGACTTCAAACCTTCGAGAACCTCAACAAGAGTATGTTTCTTGGCTTCCCATTGCGCCTTAATGTCCTCGGCTTGATGAATTTTCTGCTCAATTTCAACAATTGTTTCGTCCAAGTGGGCTATTATGCCACTTTTTTCCTCTTGTCCACGGTTAATCTCGTCAATGCACTCTATCGTTTTATAGTAATCTAACCAAAGCACTTTACCATGTAAGATACGCTGTCTGTGCCGAAGATAGTTAGAGTCCTGCAGCTTCTCGTGTAGCTTTCTAGCTTTAGCCGCATCAATCTTCATCTCAGTGGCTGCTTCTTTTAATTGGATCATTTTCATTTCGATCTTGTCAATAGACTCTCTTGTTCTCTTCAGGTTATCAAGTATGTCTTCCATCATGGTGCCTCTCATGAAAAATTTGTATTTTTGTTCGTCACTGGAAGCTGTAAGGAACGATCTAGCCATATCTTGAGATAAGAAACACATTGGATTATTCACAGTAATATTGAAGTAGTCCAGAATTGCGTCAAGTTCGGACCTCTTATTGGATATCCTTTTCCCAGTTTCAGACTTGATGATGTAAGGGAAACTCGTAGCATCCTTTCTCAATGTTCTCTGTATAATGATTTCTTTACCATATTTTCCAGGATCATATGCCTCATCACCTTCATTTGCAAGAACAACACTGATTTCAGAAATATCTGTACCCTCTTTGATGAGATCACGCAGAGAAGAACCTCGGTTGGTTTCGGTAGCTTTGGCACCTAAACAAATGGAGATAGCTGTCAATATGGAGCTCTTCCCAGAACCATTGTTACCAATTATGAAGTTCAATCGAGGGCCAAGATTCAATTTGAAATTAGCGTGGCACATAAAGTTCTTTAGGGTAATACGTTTAATAACACCAGAAACATTCAAATACTGAACTGTTAGCATTGCATCAAAAATGCGCTTTGTAACTTAAAAATACTCACAGCTGAATCCTTGTAATCAACGTTCTCCCTCTGTACTCTTTGCGTCATAAGCTGAAGTACTTGTCTTGCTTTCTTACGATTGGAGTTTGGCGCTTGGCTCATGAACTCATCAATGTCAACAAGCTGTCGAGTTGAGTTAGTAACTATATTTTCACATTTGGTATTCTACCCTTCTTATCCGACCCAAATCAACTTATTATAGTTGAATTATCAGATTCCTATTTCCCAATAGGTTCATGAGGGCGGTTTCTTTAGTCTATCGCTCTTGGTAAGTACTTACGTCTTGGGTTGCTCCTAGGTCGAGATGGGATTCATCGAAAAGCTCGTCCACAGACTGCCCTGCTGGGCGTCTTTCGCCACTCCTGATGCGCCCTTCCATAACGATTGGCACCGTTATCCTGCCCCAGGTGTATAAGGAAGATGTGTTGGTTTACCTCCTTCGTTATGATACTGAGACGTAGATAGCAGGGCACCACAACCATAAACAGTTCTGAACTTTTCACTAATGCATCGCGACGATCAATCTAGACAGTACGCGTGAACAAGGATATTGCATGAGAGAAACTTTATTCTAGATAATTTAGTCCGTTAGAAGAAGGGATTCCAGCTCCGGCAATGCTTTGTTATTTGAGATGTACTCAAGCGAAGGTTCCACCTTTTTCGAGATCAGTGGATCAAGCAGTGCGTTCATTTTATTGTTCGAGATTTCTACGAACAGAGGCGGATGTGGTGAGCTTCGCAGACCTGGACTCCAAATGGTCTCAAAGGTGGAAGGAGATGTCACCTGATGACAGTATATACCCGTTATCGAAAGTAGGTGACTCTTCAAAGAAGGGTAAAAAGTTTATCATGTCGATGTTTCCTTACCCTTCTGGAATTCTCCACATGGGCCATGTTAGGGTCTATACAATCAGTGATTCGGTCTCGAGGTTTTACAGGGCTCGAGGAAACGAAGTGATTCATCCCATGGGATGGGATGCGTTTGGACTCCCAGCAGAGAACGCAGCCCTCGAACACAGGATTCACCCTGATGTTTGGACGAGGGAGAACATTACAAAAATGAAAACCCAGATGAACATGATTCTGGCCGATTTTGACTGGGACAGAGAGGTCACAACGTGCAATCCTGATTATTACAAGTGGACTCAAAAGATTTTTCTACTTCTTTATAAGGAGGGCTTGGCTTACCGAAAGGAAGCAGAAATAAACTGGGACCCAGTGGATCAGACCGTACTCGCCAACGAACAAGTCGACAGCGAAGGCCGCTCATGGAGATCAGGCGCTATAGTAGAAAAGAGGCTACTCAATCAATGGTTCCTGGGTATAACAAAGTTTGCTGGAGAGTTGAACAAAGACATTGACACCCTTACGGAGTGGCCTAGCAAAGTGAAGCTCATGCAAAAGCACTGGATTGGAGAGTCCCACGGCGCCGAGATAACTTTCCCATCAAATATGAAAGATATTACTATATCTACATTCACTACCAGATCCGATACACTTCTGAGCGTTCAATACATCGCTCTTGCTATTGATAATCCCATTGTTAAGGAGATAGCAAAGAGTAACTCGGAGCTCTGTAACTTTATTGAGAAGGCAAAAACACTCCCTGAAGATTCAAAAGTCGGTTATGAACTCGAATCCTTAAGGGTTCGCAACCCATTACTCCAAAGTTTTGATATCCCGGTATTTGTTGCGCCGTATGTCCTTGGATGTTATGGTTCTGGCGCAGTGATGGGTTGTCCTGGTCATGATGAGAGAGACTTTGCCTTTTGGATGGAAAACAAACCTGGCGCCCCTGTTATCAAAACTGTATCCTCCTCTTCTCCAAAACACAAAGATCGGGATGATGCCCCATTCCTACATGAAGGTATATTGAATTCCAATGCGAAGCAATTCCAGGGGCTAACCAGTAAGCAAGCTCGAAACGCTGTAATTGAGACCCTAAAAAGCAAACATTTGGGTGACTCTAAAGTCCAATATCGCATCAGGGATTGGCTTATCAGCAGACAGAGGTACTGGGGTGCCCCAATTCCTATTGTCAACTGTGATTCGTGTGGCGATGTTCCAGTACCAGATAAAGATTTGCCCGTCCTACTTCCAGATGATGCCACGATTATTGGTAAAGGTAGCCCATTACAGAACCTGGAATCGTTTGTTAATACGACTTGCCCAAATTGTGGTTCCCCTGCAAAACGTGAGACGGATACTATGGATACTTTTATAGACAGTTCCTGGTATTTCTTTCGTTATTGTGATCCTCACAATGATCTTGCTCCCTTTGACTTCAAGAAAGCCAACTCTTCCCTCCCAGTTGACATCTACATTGGTGGCGTTGAACATGCTATCCTTCATCTCCTCTACGCACGATTCATTTCTAAGTTTTTATCAAATATAAAACTTTGGGATGGAACGCAGTGTAATGCTGAACCATTTAAGAAATTGGTTACGCAAGGTATGGTTCATGGAAAAACCTTCATCAATCCAAAAAATGGTAGATTCTTGAAGCCAGATGAAATTGACAAATCTAATCCACGGAGTCCTCGCATGATATCAACAGGGGAAGCACCAAGAATCTCATCAGAGAAGATGTCGAAATCGAAGTATAACGGTGTTGATCCTAGTGAGTGTATTGCAAAACATGGCGCTGATGCAACCAGAGCACACATATTATTTCAAGCTCCTGTTTCCGATATTCTTGATTGGGATCAATCAAAAATTGTAGGAATTGAGAGATGGCTTCGTCGAATGTTGGAATTGTCGAAGCAGATTCCTAAAAGGATGAAGGGAAAACCAAACGAGCTACCTGTTCAACTAAATAATGATGAGATAAGATTTCACAATGAAGTCGAGACGCTGCTGAAGTCTATCACTGATTCTTTTGATATCACCCTTTCCTTGAACACAGTTATATCTGACTATATGAAGTTTACAAGGGCTGTAATCAGTGCTTTGGATAATGGGAATATTGATATGGGGCTGGTATTGAAAAAATATAAAAAGCTCCTAGTGGCCGTTTCCCCAGTAACGCCTGCATCTGCGGAGGAAGGTTGGGAGTTCTTACTCAATGGTCTCGGCCTTCCTTGGTCGACAATCTTTGCTGAAACCTGGCCAGAGATGGAACCACTATTGGAGTCTGACTTGATTAACTACAATGTTTTCATTAACGGAAAGATGAGATTCACTTATCAAGAATCAAAAGACTTCTTCAAGAAAGAAGATGTTGTTAGACCATTATTAAAGACTGAAAACGGTGCAAAGTACCTGGATGGGAAGGAAATTAAGAAGGTTATTTGTAAACCAAGAGCACTCAGCTTTGTTGTTTCGTAAATATTGAACACACCGTGGGGATTGAAATGTACATAGAATAACTGCAAATAACAGTCCTCACATAGAAGCGTCCATGTAGTCTAGTGTTGAAGAATTCTTTGCAAGCTACAAACGTAAGAATATATCTTTCTTTATCAGCTCTTCTATCAGTTCATAAATTAATGTCGTCAATATCAGCATTGATATTCTCATTCGTAATGTAATCGAAGTTTTACAGAGAATTCCAGTCTAGCTTTTCTTGATAGAGGTGCTTCATACAAACGCTTTGAAGATCAGAACTCTTCTTCGCCCCTTTTCAAAAGGGCATTGATTAAACGAAAGTGGTATTTTTCAGATAATGTGATCACTTTCACTGAGTTAATGTTCCTACGTTTCACTGTTATTTGAGAATAATCTGTTTCTTTATATATACAAAGCTACATGGATACCTTGATACATTCCGCAAGCAGTGCCATTTAACTCCTAATGAATTCATCTTCAATTTAATCTAATCCTGCTAACAAAAGCTAGGACTTCTAAAATCGGAAGATTCGGTCAAGTTTCAGTAGTTTGCTCAAATGGCGATTCCAGCATTAGATGAGGAGAAGAGTGAATGACTTCTGACGCTGGGCTTTGGGTATGACTCAGAACTGAACGAGTTCTCCTTTGAGTTGGCGTAACCGGCGATGGCTCCGCACTCGAGTCTATCTCACACGTTGAACGTCTAATAACTTTTAAAGTAGAGCTTGCACTCGGCAAGGAGACCATTGATTCCGCTCTTCTTAGGGCATATACTTTTGCTTCACATTTAGGCGTCCTCGAAAACCCTAAGGAAAGAGAATCAGAGTGAGGTGAAACTCTCTCAAATGAAAATCTCTGCTGTTTTAGATAATATGAAGCTCTCCTCTTTTCGAACGTGAAGTCATGTAACTGTTTGTCAACAATAAGAGTGTCTTCCACACTGTGGCATACCTTCGGATTTGACGATTTGATACTATAAATCTCTTTCTTATTGAATAATGAGCCAAGCGGGCCATTTTTTAACGAACTATGAGATTCTAGAGAAGGCTTAAAATTTTGAGACTCCTCAATAGCCATGCTTTTGTCTGCAGCTTCATTGTTTTCATCTAGGTAGTTTTCCACTATCTCTTTCGGATACGGAGTCTTCTTAAAGTAGGTATCAGGTTTCGTTTCAGTCAA
Organism: Petasospora xishuangbannaensis; assembly: GCA_030585085.1. Classification (NCBI taxonomy): domain Eukaryota; kingdom Fungi; phylum Ascomycota; class Saccharomycetes; order Phaffomycetales; family Wickerhamomycetaceae; genus Petasospora; species Petasospora xishuangbannaensis. The sequence goes on along the minus strand of JAJMBV010000012.1, from coordinate 239,773 downwards.
ACCATTTGGATCAGACGGTACGGATGCCTCTCTTGTACCTTTGAGTGCTTCCAGTAGTGCATTATTTTCCTTAAGAAGATGATCTAACTCCGGTTCCAACTTTGAACAATGGAGTTCTGCTGTAGAAGCAGAATTGTTCTTATTAACGAATTCAGAGTCATTGTGCTCGTTTAAAGAGCTTGTTTGGAAAATTCCCGAGATTTTTCTCTTTGGGATGAAAGCTGGACCCAAAGTATTAGAACCAAGAATTTCTTCCGGTGATGGTGTTGACACCTGTTTTGATTGCTCGAGATGCATCTGATTCTTTTCAAAGAAATTTTGAGTCGAGTTTTTCTTTGTGAGATGCTTAACTTGAATAACATCAGCAGTAGCTCGTATTGCTTTGTAAGGCCCTTTTTTGCTTTGTCCATAATCAATTAATAATTGGCCTGTCGCTTGTAGATGCCTGATTTTTTGTCTTGAGGATTTATTAGAGCGTGACTCATTGGAATGATTTATCTGTTCTGTTAAAAGTTGCACCATATCGTGTTCTTTAAGACCAAAGTTTATGGAGCTTCTCTCCACTTCATCAAATAACTCTTTTGATCTTTGGCAAGATTCCGTTCCGTTTTGCTTTATATGATGATGATACTTTTCAGCAAACTCAGAGTAGTCAACAAAACTAAAAGGGGTTCTGGAGTGATGTAGTGCATTTGTTATTCTGATCAACTTCTTCAAATCAATAGGTTGCTCTTGAGTTGATTCAACTTCTTCCTTTTGGTCTTTTAGTGGTTCTGTATTGTCACCAAATAGTGACTTGATAGATGTAATAGATTCAAAACTCTGGGAACTCAGCTCTAGAAGCCTGTCGAAAGCTCTTTCAGATTGGTCCCATTCAGAAAGATTTTGATCTTCCTCTGGCATTTTCACTGGGTTAGAATTTCCATTAAGGCCTTTACTATCGTGAATTATTGGATGGTTTAGAATTCTGAGAAGTGTCTAGTTCCCTTTCAGATTTTTCCAAGTCAGTGTAGCCTGAACTTCACTTATGTCCTTAATTTTCTCAAAACGTTTCTCTGAGAAGTTTTTTTCTAGAAACTCTATTATAAATTTTGTTGTATTTCTTCCTTCTAAGTACCTAAAACTAAACTGTTAAACTGTTTCTCTCTCTTTCTCTCTTTGGTTGAGATTTCCTTATCCTTCATCTCTAGAACAAACACATCAAGTTATATCTTTCTTCGATATTTCAACCATTCTTTTATCTGAAACTGAAAGCTCAGTAGAATATCGAACAGAATGATTTATGCACTCAATGTCTTGTATCTTTTCAGACTTATAGAACCTGCGCTACACTCTCTCCGAGTTTGCTGCAGAATTTGCCCGTACCAGCTCAAAGCTAATACGGATCATCTATTTTTACTTAATGCGGCAAGCGAGTTTCATATTGTTAGAGCAATCTGACAATTTGATCTCTATTATTATCGCTTTGAGTTGATGGTGTTTCCGACTTTATGAAGTTTGAGCGCACACTGGTAACTCTACTGTTCTAGTTATGTTACATTCCAAAACAGGGCCCGTTTCTTCTAAGGGGTCGGTTTTGTGGAATGTGGCCAAATGCACTGCACTCTTGCATAATTGAAACACATTAGCGTCACGCTCTGAAATTGTCTGAAGTTGTTCCTCTTAATTGACTCTAGGGTTTATATCTAGTGGCGAAGAAATTGGAAAGTATGATAATATGTGACATGGACCAGTCTCACAAAGGCAGAGGCCGACGTTTGAATTTTCAGTGTACCGCAACAGCAAATCACTATAGGAAGGTATCAGAACTCAATCGGCTTACTAGAGCCATTTTACCATTCTTTTTTGCTCAACTCCCAAATATTTGAGTTACTTTATTCTAATGTGGTGTCCGGGTGTTGAATCCGCTTCACTCAACCCAGAAAATTGCCCTTCTGATCCAGCTAATAATTTCACTTGAAGTTGCACTAGAGCAAAAGTTGTCCAATTCCAGTCATGGGTAGCCATGCTGTTATACCGCTCGAGTCTAATCCAGAGATCTTTACATCTTTTGCACATCAACTCGGTTTGAAGGCCAAATTTGCGTACCACGATATTTACTCTCTAACTGACAAAGAGCTCCTCGGTTTTATTCCACGCCCATGTGAAGCTATCATCTGCCTTTTCCCAGTTACAAGGGAATATGAAGAAGCTAGAATTATGGAAGAAGTGTCTAGGAAAGAAGTTCAGGGTGTCACATGGTTTAAGCAAACAGTTAAAAATTCCTGTGGGTTGTTTGCTCTTCTTAACTCTGTCTGCAACTTAAAAGTTGACGACTACCAGCCAAATTCTCGAATAATAGAATTTAAGGAAGTAGAAAATGATATCACAAAAATTGAAACTCTTGTGACACATATCGAGAAGGAGTATACTGATGCGGCAATATCGGGGGACACTAACGTACCAGATGCCAATGATGACACAACGCTGCACTTCATCTCCTTTATTAAGAAGCAAGGTCACATTTACGAACTCGACGGGAGAAGATCTGGGCCCTACGACCTTGGAGAGTCATCAGGAAATGCTGACCTCTTAGACGAAGACAAAATTGTAGAAAGATTCAACTACTATGTCAGTTTGGCTGATCATGAAAATGAGCTGAGCTTCTCCTTAATGGCGTTAGCTCCTTCTTTTGACTAACGACACTGAGCTAATATATGTTACAATATTAGCTCAGCATGCTTGTAGAATGATTATACAAATGAAAAGGATGTAATCTCTGATATTCCAAAGAAAAAAGAACGCAATCTTTAATTCCATGTTGCGTTGTTAGTGTGTATTCATGTCGGGAGATGTGTGTGTCTATGTATGAAAGCTCTATACATGTATATCCTTAAGTTGCTGTCAAAGGGGATTATGGGTTAGAATTCTATTTTTTTCGTGGAAAACCTTTAGGTCACACTGTTAGTCAGGTATCACAGAATTCAAGAAAAGCAGAACAAAGGTATATCATCTATCATCAATCATCAGTGGAAGGTTTTAGTAAAACTGAACGCTTGCTTTCATTCACAACATATTAGCAGACAGCATCAAAATCAGATATCAAGTAGGTCTAGAAAAAAGCGAAGTTGAAGGGAACAGAGGATCAAAAAAAGATATGAAAACAGTAATTGTAGTGCAGTCACCATATTTTCAGTTAAATTCAGATGGTACGCGGGGATACTTACAGATCCCTTATTCGCTTGAAACTTGCTTTAAACTTGGCCCTTGATATCGACTTTCTTTGTCTGCTGGAGATGCTTCAGAACAGTTGCTCTCGCACTGGAAGCGTTCAAATAAACGTTTTCACCTTTGAGCTCAATGAATTGGTCTATCTGCTTTTCGGAAATAAATCTCATACAATCTTCTTCGTCTTGAAAATGGAACTCGTCCAGTAAAAATTCAAGGCTCAGAAGCTTATATGCTGTACAAATAACCGATAAAGCACGCACCCTCTCATTATTGATGAAGCAACTTAACAGTTTCTCCGTAGTACCATCCGTGCTTGCATACAGCTCGAACAATCTGTGGAAGTTATTCGAGAGCTTGGCTTTCATGATCTTGAGTGCGGGTGCAATGAAGACATTCTGCCTACTGCTTTCAGTCAACTTCATATGCATGCTGACAACAGTGTCAAGGTTCTTAGTAAAGAGGCAGTAAATTATACCATAACTGAGAAACTCAAGCTTATTACTGCAGCTAGATATGTGGGAGTACTCATAAAGCTTTTGCAAAACCGACTGACACTGATTGAATTCACCCAAATCGTGGTTTTCAATAGCAATACGGGCATGCTCTTCATATACTTGCACTGTAAATTCATTTTCAATAAGTTGGACAGTCAAATCCTGTCGTATTGCTTTGAACTGATCACAAATGTAAGTATATTTGGCACTGTTGGAGTACTTTTCCTTGAGTCGCTTGAAAGCCTGTTTTAAAACGTGAAGAGGGCGAACTTTTGAAGGGTCCGGTGCACTTGTTAATCTCAGGTAGCTTTTCTCCAGAATCTGGCTAGTTCCCTTTATAGGCTTATTTTTGTCAAATTTATACTCCTCCCCATTTACCCCAGGAGATGATGAAGGCTCTCGGTACTTCAACTCTCTTTCGAATCGCTCTGCTCGGGCTCTTTTTCTGGCTTGTGATGACATCTCGTCTTCCTTTGGGTTACGCTTTGACTTGACCGCTGGTGTAACATTTTGAGATGTTTTCAACGATTTCTGTTCCAGGTTACAATAGAGATCTAGTCTAGCACCTTCTCTTAGAATGGGTATTTGCTGCTTTCGCCAGTCATTTTCCCATATCTTACCTGTGTTGTTGGCCTTTTCAATCAGAATCTTCAGTTGGGATTGCATTTCGGCAAACTGGGTTGGTGTATACTGCAGTTGGCTCGCCTTAGTATGACACATCTGAACAAAAGTCGTTAGAGATGGTGGTAGCTGTGTTGGTGGTTGTTGCTGTGCTCCAGCAGGAGGCGCCGTTACAGGGGTACTAGTATTCTGTTCCGCAGAACGTTGCCCAAGAGCGGCAGGGGTCACCCTGTTGTATGTATCCATATTATGATCGGCAGATATATATTTAGAAGTTTTATAGCCTTATTCCTCCCTTTGCCTTTTTTCTGAACTCAACGTGCTGTGTCTTCTATAGAGCTCCTAGCTAGTTGGACTTCTCTTAGGATTGGGCCTCTTTTTTTTTTTTTGCTTTGAGGCTTTCACTACCGCGTTAGGGGCCACAGAGTGATCATGAATAGCGATTCTTATATACAAATTTGTGTTTAATTACTTAATTGATTTATTAGCAAGGCAATGAACTTTTCTATGTATATATATGACTAAAATCTTCGTCAGTATAGGAGAACCCTTTGAAAGTATCCCCAAAGTCGTGTGGATTGTTGCTCTTTGGAATTGCGAGGCCGAATTGCGGAGAGCCAACGGGAGTGACGGCCATTGCCGTGAAGTCTGGGTCAAAATTCTCGGCAAGTTCTGGGTCTGTAATTATTGGGACAATAGGTGGTCTAAATTTGTGGTCCTCTATGTCCTTCCAGATAATCTTACGGAAAAACTGATGCTTCTTTAAAGCAGGGAAGTTCGTAAGTCTCTTAGATGGACTCTTTTTCAGCAAACGGAGAAGCAAGTCCTTAGCCTCGTTCGATAAATAAAACGGCATTTTTAACTTATTTGCGACTATTTTGTCGTAGATCTTCTGGTTATTATTTCCGGTAAATGGTGGCGACCCGGTAAGCATGTCAAACATTACACATCCTAGGGACCAAAAGTCAACAGAAAAGTCATACGGAATATCCTGCAGTATTTCGGGAGCCATGTACTCCGGTGTTCCAATCAATGAAGTACACCGTTCATCGTCATTAAGACCCACCTTGCTCAATCCAAAATCAGTAAGCACCAAATATCCGTCACTGTCCAGTAAAACATTTTCAGGTTTCAGGTCTCTGTATACAACACCGAGGTTGTGCAAGTGCTCCAACGCCAAAACTATCTGAGCCAAGTACAATGCAGCATCCTTTTCACTCATAAATTTCTGTTGCTGCAAATGTTGAAAGAGCTCCCCTCCTTGTAAATACTCAAGTAGCAGATATAACTTCTCACTGTCCTGGAACGCATAAAATAGCTTGACAATGGATGGATGGCTGACGCTTCCCAAAATGGACTTTTCATTCATCGTTCTCTCAACTGTTTTGTGTTGGATGATAAGCGAAGCCTTTTTTAGTTGCTTTTGGGCAAAAAGGTTTCCTGTCTTCTTCTCACGAACAAGAAGAACCTTACCGTAAGAACCCATTCCGAGAACTTTTACAGGCTCGAAGTCCGAGGGTTTTGGCTTCCCCACCTCAACCATGTCATTATCAAACGGAGATTCCCTATTAATGTATGAATTCTCAATACCTATTTCAAACGATTTCCCAAGTCGATTTGCTGGGGTATTTCGGTTAGATGCTGAGCTCTTCCGGCGTCTCATCGTATTTGGAGGTATATTAATTGGCGAGGACACTAGAAGCTTTTCTTGGAAGTCATGGTAAAGCTCTTTACCGTCATCTTCCTCATCTAACGTAAACACGCTCATTGAAGTAGTATTCGAATCAGGTATGCTCACGATAACGGGTTTGTGCTGTCAGCTTATGATTTTGCAAAAGCTTGGTATGGCAGTAACACGTGGAGATGACCGTGCGTGTTCAAGCCTATGATGTTTAGTAGGCGTTTGGAACGCGTCACTCAAAAATGTAATAGTAATCCAAAGAGTAAAAGAGTTTCAGAGGGTCATTCCAACTTTTCAGACCCTTCCTATTTCTAAAGTGCCAGGATTGAAGGTTTCTCTGTAAAATGCGTAATGGGCTGCTCTGATTACGCAGCCCACTTTCTGTTCTTTTAGCGCTTGCACTGCGTTTTTTGGCAGGGCCTTTCCGGTGTCCGGGTGTATTATTTTCATGCCAGGGAAACATAACCTTTTATTTCTCCTACAGTTTATTGATAGAAGGACTTGGCTCTTTTTTCTTAGAGTATTTGAGCTGGGGCATGGTGGGCACACCGAGGCTAAGGATAGACATACATAATACATACTCATTCGCAATTTTGTAAGCAATCCATATTGGAAGGAGGAAAGACCTTAAACTTACCGAAGAGCAGATCTCCTGTGCTTATCTGGGTCTCGGATGTACCTGTGAGATACTCGGAACTACGGAAACAACGCGTTACCTCAGCGTCTAGTTCCCCAATACACTGCAAAATTATGAATGTTCTTGTATCAAGGAATTAAATATCAGAGTGTCCGAAATATTCACATGTTTGGTGTTGGTATGCCTGGTATCTTTACTGAAAATATAGTTTTTGCTTTTAACATAACACTACTTTTGCTATTCTGTAAAGAATTTATCATTGAAACAACGGGATATCTCACACCTACTAATAACGCAAGGAACTTCAAGTTTAACCTAAACAACCCAACAAAGTTACGGCCTTAATCTCTTTGATCTTAACCGGATTTGAAGATTGAGGTGGTACAATCGAATTTGATTTGGGTCGTTCACGTGTGGAGTCAGGATTTTCAGGGCTTTTCTGCCGCACCTTAAATGTCATGGCACAGGATGGCTCTAACATGGCCGAAGGGCAAAAACTCGGATAACTTTTTTTCATTGAAAACTGGGATTCAATTGAATGATAATAAGGTGTTCCTTTTGAAAATAATAGAGCGAAGTGGGGTATCTTTAAGACGCAAGGAGCTTATGCAAGGAGGATTTCTGGGCAGGAACAGCGGGAGCGTGACGAATTCCTGGCGGATTTCGGAGATCTGCGATAACCAAGCTTTTACTTTCTTGATTATCAGGGGGAGGGGTTAAGCGAATTTAACATAGCTAGAATTGAAACAAATTAGAAGACATGATTTGTATCAAGGTATAGTGTTCTGGCCAACCTATCAGTTATGTTCTGGTCTAGCCCAAGCGTCGGCAGTGGTCTTTCTTAGGTTGACGTACAGCTCTTGACAACGCCTACTAAGCCCCATTGCATCTAGCAACAGGGCAAAAGGAGAGAAAATCTGCTGGCTGGAAGCGACATTTTTATCTGTGGACGCAGGAATAATACATCACAATAACCCAGGTGCATAAGTGACATTCGAAAGTGTCTGAAAATTACCAATTTCAAGATGGGGTCCATTAAGAGAAGAGAACTAGTGTACTAGAAGCGAACTATTTTAGTATCTATTTAGATATATTGGTATTGTCAGTTTTGCTCGGTGATTCCCTTGTGAGGAGGCGGAGGCTCAACTCCGCCGTCCGCTAGCTCGGGTGCATGAAATGCATATGTCTTTCTAAAAAAACACCCAAAATTGAGGAGTCAGCCAATCACAAGTCACGAAGTAACTTAAAGTGCCTTTCATTTCATTTTGAAGGAGCCATTGCCCGGCACTTTGAAGCAGCCACTTCAGGAACAGGGGATGCAATGACTTCTTAATCCCGCGGTTGAAATTATCTAAAACATCTAGAGTATACACGACTAGCGAAAGACTGTAAGAAAAATGATGGGAAGAAATGCTTCACTGTTAAATACCACACTTACATTCACATAACAGGAAACACCATTATTAGTCTAGCATAGACTTCTGGTGTTGAAATAAGCCTTGTTGGTCTAAAATAAGAAGAATATTCAACGCTAGCTGCCCCTTGCCTCACTGAGTGTCCATCTGGTTGAACCCAGCATCAAACAATGCAGTGTCGGCATGAATATTAATAGTTCGCGAGTCATATCTCTGAGAACTTAGGATTCCCAATTAATTCTCTGAACTCTCGTTGGCTGGGACAATGCGTCGATCCGTACGGATGTTACGGTAACAACGAGGAATTACTTAGGCAGATCCCGTTTCTACTTCGGCTATCCGATCTAGAACTCTGATGAATGTATCATCCGATATTAAATTGTCACCAAGTTAGCGGCAGTGCTTATACAGCTGGCATGGATCTTTCAAAGCAGAGCCTCTTACCGCTCTGGAAAAGACATGGCATGGCATTGCAGCAGCATGCTTTCCCTTCTTAGTTATCTGAGATCCTGACGTCAATAGGATCTACTAATTGTTATATTACTGGCATGCATATAAATATCTGGTTTCCATCGATTAATTCATTGATCCCTGATTCTTGTCTTTTAGATTCAACTTCCCCATCTTTGCCATGAAATTAACTCGATTGCTTCTGGGCTTCTTGCTCTTCCTATTCATTGATGCCAATCCAAAAGTAACAAGCAAACTTGGGACGAGACCACAACTGGCTAGTAGAGCATGTCTGACTGGTGTCACTAAGTATTCATGGAGCTATAAGGCCAATGCTTCGTTATATTATGATACTCCCTGCAACTATCCTCCGGCCCTTGGTACCTATCTAATCTGCATCTCCTCGTTCTTTAAACCCTATTCCAAGCTATTTAACCACACCCTAGACGTTGTTTCTGATAATTGTGACGACAACGGCGGACTCAGCGAAGATTCAGACTACTTTTCTACACAGTACGAGAACGCTACAAAGTATATCCTCAGCACCAAGGGTCTTAATGTCACAGCAACTCATTTCTCCTCTCCTATCAATCTGACTAGTCAGGATGTTATGCAGACCTACCTTTACTTTAAGGCGTCATACTTTAACTGGGATATGCCAAGTTTGTATGCGGGTGTCTTCTACTTTTATTTCATTGGCGTTTTTATTCTTTACGCAATCTTCAATTACTCTAAAAAGCTTGGGTACACTGGAAGATTTATCAACAACAAAGCTATGAAATGGTACAAGAGACATATTTCCACCCCTTCTCTCTTTGGCACTCATCATACCCGTGCATTCAGGGCTTTAAAGGTTGTGAGTACTCTTATTCCTACAAGATTAGAGTCTATGGTTGTTTTCGGTTTCATTGCTTTGGATGTCATACTCACTGCTATTCACTACGACATCCTTACTCTTAATAAAAGGCAGACGAAAGGTCTAGTGCTCACGATGTTTATTGCTGATCGAACTGGACTTCTATCTTTTGGAGCCATTCCATTGCTGGTTTTGTTTGCAGGGCGCAACAACCTTTTAATCAATTTTACTGGTATTCCTTACTCTACCATGATCGTCTATCACAAGTGGGCTGCAAGATTGATGTTCATAAACGCTTTGATCCACGGCTCCTGCTGGACTGCTTATGCTATGAGGAATGCTGTGTTGGCTACATATTATACCCGAAACTATGTGGTATGGGGTGCTGTTGCTGTGACTTTGGCGGGCGTGTTATGCTTCCAAGCAATACACATCTTCAGAACAATGTCATATGAGGTCTTCTTAATCATTCATATTGTTTTAGTTTGTATCTTCATGGCCGCCTGTTTCTATCACTGTTACGATCTTGGCTATCTTGAATGGCTATACGCCTCGTGGGCACTGTGGATAGCGGATAGGCTGGTTAGAGTCTTTAGAATTGCACTGTTTGGTACTAAAGTGGCAGATGTGGAACTGATTAACAATGATACTTTCCGAGTGTCAGTACACGCTAAAACCTTCAAAGCCTTCCCGGGAAGTTTTGCTTTTGTTTACTTCATGACACCATATGGCTTTTGGCAATCCCACCCATTTACAATCTTGGCTTCCCACGCTAATCCTGGTAACATAGTTTTTACCATAAAACCAAAGAAAGGTATGTCAAGGTATTTAAAACGAAGATTGCATAAGTCAGAGTCCAAGAAGCTGCATATCCGTGTTGGAGTGGAGGGTCCATATGGCCACCGACAACCAACAGATAAATACTCAGATGTTTTGCTATTCGCAGGTGGAAGTGGTATTCCTGGACTCCTTGCCCATGCGCTTGATTTGTCTTCACGAGACTCTATTAAGAATCAGAATGTAAGACTGATTTGGGTTATTAAGAACATAGAAGAGTACGAAAACTTCGCTAAAGAGATTGAAGTGTTGTTGTCCCGAAGTAATGTTTTTGTTGAAATCTACATGACAGGTCCACAACCAAGTGTTGAAAATTCTAGCGAGAAGAGTGATTCAACGTTTGGAAAGGAAGATAATTCCGCTAGTGAAGATGGAGTGGTGTCTCTTAGCAGCATCCGGAAAGAGAAAGAAGCTACAACAAGTCAACGTTCAGTTAGACTGAAATTGCCAGCCGACATATCGTTTAACAATCATAGACCACATAGCGAGGCCATAATTATGGAGGTTGTTAACGCAGAGCAAATGAAATCCTTAGCTATTATGACATGCGGCCCTCCCGGCATGTGTGACGATATCAGGAATATCGCATCCAAAGCAATGTTAGAAACAGATAGAGTAGTTGATCTTTTCGAGGAACTTCAGGTTTGGTAATCGACTACTTTTCGCTATTTATGTGTTTGTTATTATATATATGACGTATTCGCAATAAAGTTGTAGAATCTGAAATTTGTATCTCAAAAATGTAGTTATATATAAGGCATCTAATGGAGGTTTTCAAAAGAGTACAGGAAACTCCTATGTTTGCTCCTCTGAAGTTAAAATGAAAAGAAAAGTCATATAAAAATATTGAAACTCAATTCTTCTTCTGTGGTGATTCCATAGCTTGAAATAACCAGAAAGTATCAATGTTTGGTTTGGGAATTTGAAAAACTGACCACTGACATTTGGCTCTATTATTATCATTTTTCAGAGCTTTTCCTTTTTCAATTTTAGAAGAAACACAAGGGGGAAGAATGTCTAAAACACCTTGAGCGATACTTCATCAGGAAATAATTCTCCAATACAGCGGCGTTTATGATGAGTCGCCAATACTTTGCGAACTATCCCTAATTTGCGAAAGATTATGTGGCTTCTAAAACATGAAGGGATGATCTGCAATATGCAAGAGTGCTTGAGATGTGGAGCGGACGTGACCATACGGCACAAGAGCGGCTGCTTCGCAACCATAAACTTTAGGTTAGAGTAGGGACCGCAGTCAAGGTTCGTAACCTAACCACTTCAAATTGTGGTTACAATTGTATATAATTGAAATCTTTAGAGCTTTTAATAAACGGATGGTTTGGGAGTTAGATACCAGTATCATTGGGGTGGTTGCCCAATTTGCGCTGTTTAGGGATGGGGGATTGGATTTTCATTCAACGCCGGCCCTGCATAAAAAACACCCGCATTTTAGCCAATAAGTGGGCAGCAATTGAGCTTCTGAAAAAGCGACCGGGTTACAAATCCAGTGAGAGTAAGAATTAGGCTACATCACTTTTCCGGAGGCCTCTGCAATTATTTCAATTTAAGACAGGATGTGCTGTTTAATCATGGGCCGATTGGTAATATAATCTTTGTTATCTAAGGTTTATCTAGACTTATCTAAAGGATCTCAGTGCAGTCTTGATAGTGGATTTCTAGTACCCCAGCAAACAGTTGATTTGAAATCCAATTAACTAAAAACAAACCAATGATATCTAAGGAATTTCATGCAGGTTCAAAGAGATATCTTCTTTTTGTTGTGTTAACCCCACTTTAACAAAAAAAACACTATAGTCTCAGAGAAATTCGTATGTCCATTTCTAGGTCGCCTTCTGGCAAACTGTAAAAAATAAGCACAAAGCTCTGCTGTCCATTGGTGGAAGGCTTCTTGAAGCGTCACACAAAAAGAAAGTCAAAAGCATGCAAATGCGAGAAATATTTTCACTTTAAACGTGTAGTATGAAATTATCTGATTAAACTTCAATGTATTTTTATATGTTTCCTATAAAGCCAAGAAATCTGCCTTCCATGCGTTTTACTCTCCAAATCTTAATGCGGAACGATCCTCTTGGCTCTATTTTGAAACGAAGAAACGATGCAACTCTCGTCGTTAAAAGGCATTGGTTTGCTCCCACTTGTGATTGCTGGACCAGCAAAGACAACAAAGATGGATTTAGGCTTTGAACTTGCCAGCATAGCTTGTCAAAATGGTGCAGACCAGTTCCTTTACGACCACACTCCCAACAACGCTGCAGGTGTCTATTACGACACAGAGTGCACGTATCAACCTTGCCTAGGCGCTCAACTATTATGTATTGCTACTTACTACGAACCGTGGTCTAAGAATTTCAATAACTCCCTCATTTATACTGGCAGTCAGTGTGTGGAATATGGTGGAGTTAAGCATAACAATTTTTCCTTCTACGCGGAATCCTATCTCAATGCTACGAAGTACATCCAATCTCTAGACGGTCTTAACGTAACAGAATTTAAGTTCCATGCTCCTCCAAATGTCACCAGAGCTGATGTTCACAGCTATTACCTATACTTGGACTCGATTTATTACAATTGGGATATTCCGAACACGTTTTCCGCCTTCTTTTATGTTTACTTTGTTGTGATTTTCATCATACAGGGAACTTTCAATTTATTCAAAAGTTTGGGGCTCTTTTCTTCCCTTAATAACAAGGCTGTGAGATGGTGGAAAGCAAATATCTCAACACCCGCCTTATTCAATATGCACCATACTCGTGAATTTCACATCTTAAAGATCTTCAGCACTCTGCTCCCTACACGTGTTGAGAGTATCGTTATATTCTTCTTCATCATGCTTAACGTTATCTTTACCTGCGTGAATTATCATGTAATCACGTACTACCCAACAGATACAAGGGGAATGATAATTGCTGAACTTCTTGCCGATCGTACTGGTGTTCTCGCCTTTGGTCTGGTTCCTCTCCTTGTTCTTTTAGCCGGCCGTAACAACTTGCTAATACAAGTCACCGGAATTCCGTATTCATCCTTCATCTTTTATCACAAATGGGTCTCCCGTCTTATGTTTGCGCACGCTCTCATTCACAGTGCGTGTTGGACTGCGTATGCAATCATCAGTAATTATCTCGTTGAATACTACACCGAGACATACTGGATATGGGGTGTTGTGGCAACATGCCTTGCAGGATTGATTTGTTTCCAGGCCTTGCACATGTTTCGAGTCATGTCATACGAAGTATTCGTAATAATTCACATCATATTTGCAGCAGTGTTCATGGTTGGTTGCTTTTATCATTGCTACACATTTGGATATTTGGAATGGTTGTATGCGTCTTGGTCAATTTGGATTCTTGAAAGATTCATAAGAATTGTAAGAATTGTCTGGTTTGGGACTAGACTTGCTGAAGTTGAGCTTCTTGAAGATGATTTGTTCCGGGTTTCTGTGCCAATAAGTAAAAACACTGTATTTCCTGGTGCATATTCCTATATTTATTTCCTGATGCCTTATGGTTTCTGGCAAGGTCACCCATTTACGATGTTGCACTCGGCGGCACATCCAGAGAATCTTATATTTACTATTAAAGCAAAAAGGGGGATTACAAGATTCCTAACCAAGAAATTAAAGAAAGGGCAAGAAAAGAAACTGAAAATACGAGTGGGAGTTGAGGGGCCTTATGGAACCAGGAAGCCATTAGAAAAATATGAGAATGTCCTTTTTGTTGCTGGCGGAACTGGTTTGCCTGGACTTCTTTCTCAGGCCCTAGATTTAACCTCTAGAGAATCTAGTAACCACCAAAATGTGAAATTGATTTGGGCTGTGAAGTATTCTCAGGATTTTGATACATTTTCTGAAGAGCTTTCTATTTTGGCTCAACGTAATATTGCTGTTGAAGTCTATATCACAAGAGGTGACGCGATCAAACCATATACTGACGTCGTGAAGGAGGAAGGCATTCAACTCGGAACTACAAGTGATGAGGCTTCAGCAAAGAGTTCAGAGGCTGAAAAACCTTCAAAATCACTGAAATGTCCCTTTATAAACGGAAGACCAGATGTCAGCAGTCTCATAACGCAAATGGCTAACAATGGCTCGCTAGCTATTGTCACATGTGGCCCACCAATTCTTTGTGACGATGTGAGGGTTCTTACATCAAAGGCTATCAAACAGAACAAAAATGCCATAGACATTTTTGAAGAGCTTCAAGTCTGGTAAATTCTTCCATTACAGTAATTAAATATAATTTATTTACGTATTTATATTAAACGATACTCTCTGTCCCTCTTTGTAGGCCTTTCCTCTCCAGGATTTCGCATTATCCGTTTTTTTCATAAAATTCCATGGGAATTTCGAGAGAAAGCGGTTGCTTTGAGAAACGACAAACTAAATACTAGATAAGACCTAAGAAAAAACAACGAACTTCGGAGTTGTTTCAATGATCGGTTGTTTCACTTCTGAAGAGGATTCGAGAAACAAAGGTTAAGCAGCCAATAAGAGCCACGGAAAACGCGCAGCCGTCATCTGTCTCGGATCACCGGTCTCAACGCATGGGGAGCGTTATCGGTGACCACAACGGCATATCACAATAATAGACAGATTTTATTAAGATTTCATTCCAAGCATCAACAGTGTTTGGATTCTGTACGAATAGCTGTCGTGGAACACTTCGAGTCGGTCTGCGGGGAGATTTTACAAGTATGCCCATTGCCATGCCGGTACACAACAATGAGGATGAACTAGAGAAAGAGCCACTTTCCAATGGTACAGATAGAGCTCAAGCTGTAAGCGACCATACAAAGCTCACAGAGAGTGTACCGGCGGAAGCACCCAAGAGAAAATACTCCCGTAACGGATGTACTGAATGTAAGCAACGCCGAATGAAATGTGATGAAACAAAACCGAAATGTTGGCAATGCTCAAGATTGGGCAGAGAGTGTGTCTATCTCTTCAACAAGAAAAACAAGAAGCGTCGCACAAAAGCTGAGATGGAGTCGGATATGAAAACAAAGAAAGCCTCAACCACTATGAGGGACTTACGAATCACAGGTTCGTCATCTATCGTACCGCCTGGGACTTTATCCGATCCTTCTATCTCTGTCTCGCCACAAAGCTTAGATAATGAGTTTGCCTTTTCCATGAATGATGCTTCGTTGATTTACAACGACTTAAACGACTTGGTCAATTGGAGATTGGAAGAAGCTCTTACACCGAACCTGAAAACATATATTGAAGAGTCATCGGTTCCATTTGACACCGACCTAAAAGACCACGACCTTCCTCTAACAACCGACGAAATAGAACTTGTATTTGATGTTCCTCTTGAATCTTTTGATTTGGGAGAACAGCATAACAAGTATCTAAAGCGGTATTTCAATGATTTTACCTCACTTTCGTGTCCTTTTACACCCAATATTGATATGAACCCGGTTCGTGATGTATTGCTGAACTATGCACGGCGTGAGGCATACTTAATGTATGCTATATTGGCTTGTGGATCGAGACTTGAGCATCGCATCACGAAGGATCCAAGAGATGATCAGGCATACTGTTCATATCTTTCGAGTTGCTTGATGATTTTAGGCGAAAACTTCGAAGATGAAATGACTCTTTCCGAAAAGGTAGAACCTATGCTGTTGACGATTTTGCTTTTGACGACTGATTGTGCATCCAGTACGAGTTTAAGATGGCGAGCACATTTAAAGGGAGCAAAGGAGTTGCTCAAGAAAACGACAGTTCAAAGTGACACTCTGAACTTTTGTCGTAACTGGCTCATCACGTATGAAGTTCTTGCAGGTATGACGAATCCATACGGTGGCATCTTCCAAGGCGTTGATAGCGAGCTGGACCAGTTTATTAGTAACGATACACTATACTTGAACTCGTTAAAGAAGATGAACATGATTGATGTGCACGGTTTTAACTATATAGGAGGTCATGTTATCCAGCTTGATACCACATTCAGAGACATTATGAAGATTCTCAACAGGATCAGAAGACTGAGAGCAGAGGAGACAATACCACGCAAAGCAACAGTCTTACACTTTCAAGTTGGCCCACGCATTACAAGCATACAAGAATGGCATTCCATAACAAACCAGCTTGACAACTTGGAGCAGATGAGCGTCATTGACAAATCAGGCTATATTCCTAAAGCGAACCCCAATCATCCTTCGCATGGCCGTGTTAGTGGTTTCAGCAGTATTGATACAGTATATTTCCCTGATGGAAGAGAGATTACACTCTCATGGTTCGATATTTCTCACCAAACCCATATCATTGCTGCTCGTGTTGTGTTCTTATCTCGTGTACTGGAGATGCCTCGTACATCTATATTCATTCAAGAACTTGTCGAAAAAGCACTAGACTATATTCGTTTCTTGAGTGAGGTAGAGGAATACACAAACCCATGTATGGGGCACTTGCATATAATGGCTTCAGTGGTAGGCCCTTGTTGCTTATTAGAGAGGGACAGAAAGCTGGTAAAGAAGTACTTGACCCTCTGTGATGCCATGGGACTAGCAGCGGCTGGGTACAACTTGAAAAAGTTAGAGCGAATTTGGAGCGGTCAAATGGAGAGTGATGAAGAGGAGGACGACGTTTTAACTTATTAATAACAAATTATTTAACAAATCCCCTCTCAACAGTAGAGAGAACTTGGAAGGCTCCCTTATACACACACTCTGTACTGGTCTTTAACATCACACTATGATCTCTAACCAGCTAGCTTAAATTGGGAAAGTTATGCCGGTTCTGATCAGATCTCAAACCATGTGGAACACTAAGGATACTTAGATAAATCAAATTAAAGAAATGGGATCTTTGTCTTAAGTCTCAGATAGTCTAATAACTTAAACTAGTGGTTACCCTACTGATGTTCTTAATCTTAAGTCCACACCTGGACATCTTGCCTGCCGTTCGCGGTTATGGCCGCGTTGGCCTTTCTCACACTGAAAAGACACGTCAAACTTCAACTGCACCCGTCCCCCATACAATAGGGCCGTCAGCGCTAGCACCTAAATAGACACACAATTTCACGCACAGATGTCTTGTAAGTAACTTATGATGATTTGTATGAGAGAGAAGACTTCTAGCGATTTGCGTGTGGTCTTGTTTGGAACAGACAGTTTTCGAGATGCATATATTAACAAGTATTCAGTTCGTGTTCTTGATCTCGTGAAACCCTTCACAGGGCTCCTTCCAGAGGTTATTGCCCCAGAGAGAAAGATTCCATTTAACCAGAAACTCATGTGGACTGGTGTTACGTTGTTGATCTTCCTCGTGATGAGTGAGATTCCTCTTTATGGTATCAACTCATCAGGATCCCCGGACCCACTTCTCTGGCTTAGAATGATGTTGGCTTCGAACAGAGGAACATTGATGGAGTTGGGTATTTCTCCTATTGTGTCTGCAGGTATGGTGTTCCAACTTTTGCAGGGAACAAACCTCATTCAGGTCAACATGGAGTCCAAACAGGAGCGTGAACTTTTCCAAACTGCCCAGAAGTTACTTGCCTTCTTACTCTCTATTGGTCAGGCTACGGTTTACGTTCTTACCGGAATGTATGGTCCTCCAGGTGAAATAGGTATTGCTGTTTGTCTCTTGTTGATTTTGCAATTGGTATTTGCTGGAATCATTGTCATCTTGCTCGACGAATTGCTCCAGAAGGGCTACGGCCTTGGTTCTGGTATCTCTCTGTTCATGGCCACCAACATTTGCGAGCAGATCTTCTGGAGAACCTTTGCTCCAACTACTATCAACACGGGCCGAGGTGAGGAGTTTGAAGGTTGTCTCGTTGCTTTCTTCCATTTGATGGCTACCAAGAAAGACAAGAGAAGAGCTTTAATCGAGGCTTTCTACAGACAGAGCTTACCAAACTTATTTCAGTTGTTCTCTACTTTGTTTGTCTTCTTCCTTGTTGTCTACTTGCAAGGATTCCGTTACGAGATTCCACTCAAGTCTACAAGACAGAGAGGTCCTTACGGCTTGTACCCAATCAAGTTGTTCTACACGTCTAACACGCCAATCATGTTGCAGTCTGCTTTGACCTCTAACTACTTTATCATCTCTCAGATGTTGTTCAACAAGTTCCCTGAAAACCCAGTTGTGCGCTTTATTGGTGTTTGGAGTGCTAGACCAGGTGGCAATCAGTTGTTTGCAACTAGCGGTATCGCCTACTACATCCAGCCACCACTTTCTCTCGGTGAGGCCTTGTTTGATCCTATTAAGATGACTATTTACGTTTCCTTTGTTTTGGGTCTTTGTGCTGTTTTCTCTACTACTTGGATCGAGATCTCCGGATCTTCTCCAAGACACATTGCTAAACAGTTCAAGGAGCAAGGCTTGATCATTGCTGGTCACCGTGAGACTTCTGTCTACAAGGAATTGAAGAGAATTATCCCAACTGCCGCGGCCTTTGGTGGTGCTTCCATTGGTGCTTTGTCGGTTGCTTGCGACTTGTTGGGTACTTTGGGTTCTGGTACATCTATTTTGTTGGCCGTTACCACTATCTACTCCTACTATGAGATGCTTGCTAAGGAAGGTGGCTTCGCTAGTAACGTTGTCAGCGGATTCTCAGAAGTTATGTAAACAATCCGTTATTAAAACACTCTTAATCAATTAAAAGCACAAGATGCACACACACTTTAACCTCACCTTCATCACCGCTGTTTTTTTGTTTCACCTTTCCACCATTACTGTTTTGGCATGTATGAGATGAATCTTCTCTTCCGTCTCATTGAAAAAAAAAGAGACAAGTGTGTCACTTTCAGTTCCACATTGTACTTTTATTATTAGCACCTTATCTTTATTTGATTGTTGGATCTGCAGGTTCATTTTGAAACAAAACGAAGAGAATTCGTATATAGTAGGACAGCTCCTAGAAAACATTAAAAAACACGCAAAAGAGATTTTACTTCGTTATTTAATGTATTTAAGCTTTCTTCTAGATTATTCGTGCTTAATTAGACACTTCTCTCATCATAGCATAACCACACCAATCTTACTTAGAGACTCCGGATCCATCTTTTTGTTAGTCTTATCTAAACCACCAGTTATAAACTTAGCTTTGTAGTTAAAGAGATAGAAGTTTAACAAGCCGTCACCTTCACCAAACTTTAAATTCTGAAGGAATAGATTATTATCTTGTGATGTGAGTGCATTGAAAACATCAACACCAAGCCCCTTTGAAATGATGAGGGCATCACTCATAAGTTCTGTAAGCCTCTTTTTGAGAAGAGGGATTGTTATCTCCTCATCATCGCTCTCAAATGCCACGTCTGAAGCATAATAAAACAAGTAAGCTATTCCTAGCTCATCATGTTGTTTGTTGTTCAGGACACTAAAGGGCAGTAAGTAAAAGGAAAAAAAGTCGGTAATTCTTCCTTCCTCTTCCACCACAAATGTATGAACAACTTTATTCTTATCAGAAATAGACGTGTCACCGAACATCCAGTGCTTAATCTCATCATCTGTCATATCTTGAACCAAATCGAATCTTTCGTTGTACTTGCGGAATAACGCAGCCAGTTGTTCGAAGTCTTCGGACTTGACACGTCTCAAATTCTTTACTTTCCCCTGATTTCTTAAAGTGTACTTTGCAATCATCTGAGTCTTCGTCACACCATCTGGCAAGAAAGAGAAGCCCACATCATGCAACTTTCCCCAGTTGAGAGGTCTGTGAAAGTAACGAGCAACAGAAACTGGAGCAGGAAGAACAACACCAGCAGTATACAAAGCCTGGAAAATTCCTTGGAGGTTGACTCTTCTGGTAACCTCCTTGATGAGAATTGGTGCAAGCCGTTTAGATCTGAGCTTCTTATGTACACAGATGAAGTTGATCTCAACGGCATTCACGTTGTTCGATCTAACCTTCAGACTGGCAGGAGTTCCAGCAATGAACCCAATAAGTCGGCCACTGCTCTTCACCCTAACACCAACGTGCCATTCTTTCCTGAACCCGGGAGGTTTTAAGGCCCAGTCCAAAAAGTCGGAAGAGTACTTGAAGCGAAATGTAGAGTCGGCGTCCTCGACGTAGTTTTCGTATAGTAGTTTGAACACCTCATTACGATCTTCGGGCTTGTCAAGGTCAAGGTCTGCCCACTCGAATTCCTTCAACAAAGGAAAAGGGTCGATGGAAATCTGGTCAACAGTCTTCTGCTCAATTGGTCCTTCTTGTTCTTCAGACACATTCTCATCAAAGTTGAGTACAGGTTGGGTCTTCCAGAACTTGTAATCATCCATTGTCTTCTTCTGCTCTTCATCAAGCGTACCTCCAGCAGCAAGCTTTTTGAGAAGCTCCTCAATAGTCTTATTGGACATTTTGTATCACTAACTAAGATATTTCCGATAACTGGGGCCCAATCGCTCAAGAAACACAACTACTGTAAGTGGTAGTAGCTGAAGACCACTTCGACGAGGAGGGCCGCGATGCTTTTTCATGGCGCCCTTGGAGAAATGGCAGACGGAAGAAGCGCTGTTAGGAAAGGATGGTCTAAAGGCGCAAAGGAAACCAGCGTAGCCACAACGTTCACGAAGCAAAGCTGTACTCACTATATCCGACTGAATATATGAGTAGACCAGTCTCTCTTTTTTCTAGACGTATTTCTCTACCGTAGAAGTTGCTAAGATGTCCTCTGTTGGGCATACCGCTTTCGCGATGAGCTCTGAAAAGTTTTTGGTTCCCATGTGCGTACTAAAGTAGTATCATGGCCATTTGTACTACCGTTGATCGGGTCTGCTTTGAACTCTGAAAGTTTTTGAAATTCGTTCCAAGCTCTTAGAAAAGCATATAATATTTGACTCTTTTTGCAATGCTTTCTTCTACGACATGGGTTCCGCGTGGGTTTGCCAGCGAGTTCCCCGAGAAGTACGTGCTGGATGATGAGGAGATGGAGAGGATCAACAATCTTGCACAACTCGAGATTGCAGACGCCAAGAGTGGTATTGAGGCTCTTAAGGAGGAAGGTGAAGATATCCATGCAGATGAACTGCCTAGTACTGCCATGAAGAAGCTCCAGGATCTGGCCGAAGTTGACGATGACTTGAAGGAATACGATCTCGAGCACTACGATGACAACACCGATGCGGATGGTCATCCTGTTGGGATGTTCCCAGGACTCTCTGGTGAGTTGGAGTATCATGAGGGGGATGATGACGAGGATCCTTATATCACTCTCCCTGGGGAAGATGAACTGCAACTGGAAAAGGCAGAGTTCCAAGTGTATCCAACAGATAACATGGTTCTCACTACCAGAACAGAAGATGAAATTTCATACTTAGATGTCTACGTCTATGATGACGGTGCTGGTGCCCCATATGGGGCTGAGGAAGAAGAGGCTGATAAGCTTGACCCTGATGTAGCTAAAGGCATGGTGAGGGATAGCGCATTATATATCCACCACGACTTGATGCTACCTGCGTTCCCACTATGTGTTGAATGGATCAACTACAAACCAGGATCCAATGATACAGTTGGAAACTTTGCTGCAATCGGTACATTTGATCCTCAGATTGAGATCTGGAATTTGGATTCCTTAGAAAAGTCATTCCCAGATGTGATTTTGGGTGAGCCAAGCTCCAACTCATATGAAGCCATTAAATCAAAGAAGAAAAAGAGAGGCAAATTAAGGCACGTCACTACGCACCATACGGATGCTGTAATTTCCCTTGCGCACAATAAGTTCCACAGAAATGTTCTGGCATCGACCTCTGCTGATCACACAGTCAAACTCTGGGACCTCAACACCGCCGCTGCCGTGCGCTCTATGGACACAATTCATTCTGGGAAAAACGTCTCAAGCTCCCAATGGCACCCTGAAGATGGGGCCATTCTTCTGACCGGTGGTTATGATGGTCGTGTTGCCGTGAGTGATGTACGTATCAGTGACGTAAGTGAGATGTCAAAATACTGGGTAATTGGATCTGAAGAGATTGAAAACATCAGCTGGAATACAGCTGAGCAGTTTATCGCTGGTACAGACCAAGGTAGCGTTTATTGTTTTGATATAAGAAATCATGACAAACCACTGTGGACATTAAAAGCCCATGATGCTGGTATTTCGTCTTTGCAGGTCAACAATCATATCCCTGATATGCTTGTAACTAGTGCTATGGGCGAAAAAATAATAAAGCTATGGAAGATTCCAACTGCCTCTGAGAACAAAAAAGGACCATCTATGGTGTTATCTAGAGATTTCGGTGTCGGTAATGTTCTTACTACCTCATTTGCTCCTGATATTGAGATTGCTGGAAATGTTGTTGTTGGTGGTGTTAATAAGGGATTGAAAATGTTTGATGTGTTTTCAAACAAGGGTGTAAGAAGTTCCTTCAGAGAGTCGCTCAAGCAGCTCCAGAAAACTGCAAGAGAGGACGCCCAAAGCCAAGGCAGGGCTTCTAGAATTGCAAGAAAGTATCAGGGTGAGTATAAGGAGGTTATTATGGAGGTTGAAAGCGACGGAGACGAAGAGAGCGAAGACGAGGTTGATGACGAAATGGAGGAATGATTGGCGCCTCCATTTTTGTAATATAGCATTAAAAATCCAAAGCATTCTAATTTTTTTTCTTTAATAAGCTACAGTTTCTAGAACACATTAATCTGTAAGTAATCTCATGCTATTAAAAGACAAAATTGGGAAAAACAATGACAAAAAGAGATGAAAGCAAACATGGTATGGTGTATCACCAATGGATCTAAGATCTCGAGCTATTAGTACAAGTTGTGCGTAATGATTAGTGTCTGGAGGAAATATGTCAAAGAATAAAATATATGGAATAGTTCATAGAAAACCATTAGACGACAGCACCTAATCCTTCGATTTCTTCTTCTTCTTTGGAGATTCTCCGCCTTCGCTCTTTCTCTTCTTCTCTTTCTTCTCCTTCTTTTCTTTCTTCTCCTTTTTGGCTTTCTTTTCCTTTTTGTCCTTCTTTTCCTTCTTCTCTTCAACCTGTTCCTCGGCATCAGGAATTTCAATATCCAAGTCGTTGTACAAGGACATGGCTTCAGAGATGGCGTCAGTATTCTTCATTGTCGGAGCACCCGCGTCGTAGAAGTTAAGTCTTTGTTCAACTTGCTTTTTCAAAACCTGACCGAACACATTAGTTGGCTGGTCAGAGTAGTTGTCAATTCTGGATGCAATGGTGCACTTGTTGGCTAAATATCTTGAAATTCTACCTTTGTTCTTGGCTGATGCCCTACCAATAAAGGTGGAGTGATAAATTAAACCGTACTTTGGAGTGTTACCTTTGGTTTTCAATGCTCTGAAGAGAGCCTTCTCAGCACCCAAGATCTGAACAGTAGAGGCAGCCTGCTTGGATAGATTGGTCAACGAACCAGCATGAGAGATGAGTCTAGCACCAATAACCTCTCCAATAAGCTCGGATAAGTTTGGAGCGACAGTATGCATTTTGTCCTGAAGGTAATTGTACAAGTTTCTTCTGTAGTCGGTGATGGAGACGACTCTCTTGGCAAACACGAGCAAGTTATCAAAGTCCTCGTTAGAAATATCTTGTCCCATAGAGATTCTTGCATTGTCAATAATTGTCTGGGCAAGACCAGAATCATTACTGAGCAATGCAGTAAGGTCGTGGAGGGATTCTTCGTTCAAAGAAGCTTTGTCCTTAATAAAAAGAGTAAGCTTGGCAAAAGTGTAGTTGTCTGGGACGAGCTTGGCAAGCTCCGGAAAGTGCCAACCGTACCACTCTTTCACTCTCATGGAAAATGTATTGATGTCCTTGTCAAGCTGATCGAGAAGGGCGATTGCTTGGATAATGTGATTGTCGTTCTTTTGGACGGAAAATTTCACCTTAGCACGGGAGTATGCATGACCAAGACCGAGTTGGGCACGCTCAATATCACCTTCCTGGAGGCCCTTAAGCAT
Organism: Petasospora xishuangbannaensis; assembly: GCA_030585085.1. Lineage (NCBI taxonomy): Eukaryota > Fungi > Ascomycota > Saccharomycetes > Phaffomycetales > Wickerhamomycetaceae > Petasospora > Petasospora xishuangbannaensis. Next base: position 215,685 of record JAJMBV010000012.1, on the reverse strand, counting down.
TTTGTCACCATGCTGTCTGATACCTCTAAGCAGATCCTGGACTAACTCGTTCGAAATACAGTCAATGTAGTTGAAAGTCTCCTTAATGGATGGACCCAAGTTCTTGTCGGAGATTCCGAGAACAACCTGCTTCTTGGAAGAGCCCTTTGGGATATTGAGCTCAATAACAGACTTCAAGTATTCAGACACAAGACCTTCAGAGATCTCGTTAGCATTTTCAAGAGCCTGTGCAGCACCTTTGAATGGCGCAAAAGAGACAAGCTCCACCATCTTGGAGAAGTTACCCAAGTCGCTAATCTGCTGCTGGACCTCTTTGAGCTTGGAACCAATCTTGTCCTGCTGGAGTTTTACCTTAAACACAGCATATCCAGTAGCCTCTTCGAAGAGGAGAAAGTCTATTGCGGCAGACATGCTTGGTGTGCTGGTTGCCTTCAATGCCCTGTCTTTAATAACATCCATCACTTCTTCTATTCTGCTCATCTGAAAAGTTTTGGTTTCCGTATAAAAAAATTTTCGTTCCGAGGGCAAGAGTCGGAAGTTGGGAAACAAAAAAAAATGTATGTTCGAATTAGGTAATTCCCGAAGTAGGATTCTCTTTCCCAAAGCAAAAAATCGCCCGTCGAGTGAAAATTCGGAGTGTAAACAAGAGCAGTCGTCCACCGTTCGGCGACGAGTTTGTCAAGTTTGCAAACGGAGGGTTGCAATTGTACAAATGAGTGACCTGTTTGTGGTATTCCACCTAGCCACTACCTCCGATGAACAAGGTGTGTACGTTAGCCGTGATTCTGCTGAGGCGATCGAGATTGCATGGTGTCTTGTTGATGCCTCCACTCTCGAAGAGCTCAAACGCGATAGTGTGTTGATCCGTCCGGTGAATACACCTATCACCACAGCTTGTACTTCGGTGACTACACTTACTTGGGAGCATGTCCGGAATGCTGGTACTTTCAAGGATGCCATCTCCCAGCTGGATTCTTTTATTCATGACTATGTTACTTCCAAGGGCCTTGAGTTTACTTTTGTGACACTAAATGCCTGGGACCTTAAAGTACAGCTTCCTCGTGAGGCCCGTGACAAAAGTGTCGTTCTTCCACCATATCTACAACACTCCCGGGTGTTTGACCTGAAGCAGGAATACAGACGCTGGCAGTCGCACCACCCTGAGGCACTTTCATATTCTGCTTCCAACCTCCAGAGTATCGTGATAGCCTTAGAAGTTGAGCTTACACCATCAACACCCGTGTCTGTACCACAGCCAGACCTTCCAGGCTCTCCAGTCGTCTCTTTAAATGCTATTCCCATCTCTAACAACGCTGCAAATACTCTATCAGATCCTCGCCGTGCTTCTGACGAGGTCAATCTTTTAACCTCTATACTTAAAGCCCTTGTCAAGAAGAGTACACCCCCGGAGGAACATCCAGATGTTCTGACCCGTCCATTCGATGCCCGTGCAGATGTGCGAGCGTTTCTAGCGGAGAGGTCTAAGGTTCTTCATCTTTCCAACCTTCCAAACGATACAACGCAGAGCGAGCTGGAGAGCTGGTTCACTCAATTCGGTGGACGTCCTATTGCATTTTGGACATTAAAGACTCCTGACCAGCACAAACCCACGGGGTCTGGGTTTGCCGTCTTTGCATCTCATGAGGAGGCTTCCGAATCTCTTGCTATGAATGGCCGTGCTTTGAATGATAGATCTATTGAAGTCCAGCCGTCCAGTGCACGTATTCTTGATCGTGCACAGGAAATACTCACGCCTTTCCCACCATCAAAGAATAGACCAAGGCCTGGTGATTGGACCTGTCCAAGTTGTGGATTCTCGAACTTTCAGCGCCGTACTGCGTGCTTTAGATGTTCTTTCCCTGCCGCTTCTGCTGCAGCTATTCAAGAATCCATGTACACTGGGAATGGCCCATCTCAGAACAATACTATCGGTGGAGCCAATCAGACTCACGCTAACAACAGCATGAGCAACATTAATAACACTAATTCCAGTACAAACAGCCACCAGCACCACCACAACCACCACCATGGCCACCACAATCTTAATAATGGTAGCCATGGGAACAATCAGAGATCATCCAGCGTTCCATTCAGAGCTGGTGACTGGAAATGTGGTAATGAAACTTGCGCGTATCATAACTTTGCCAAGAACATCTGCTGCTTGAGGTGTGGTGCTCCAAGAGTTCAACAGATGTCGTCGCAAGTGCCACAGCAACAACAGCCCCAGGGCCAACAACAGCCTCAGCAGCAGTCTCATCAGCCTCAGCAGCAGCAACAGAGGATTCCACAGCAATCCATTCCTCAAATGCAACAACAGTATTATACAAGTGGCGCTTATGAGAACGATATTGGTTTAAAGGATCTTTCCTCTAAGATGAGTGGTTTTGCGTTGGGTACTTACGGTATTCCAAACACTGACGGTAACTAAATCTAACTGCGATTTTTAGGGGCGACATGAGAGAGAAAGAAAGAAATTCAGAGGTGGCATGAAATGACAGAATGAGTTAAAGAGCAGGGAAGAGGAAGCGGAAAACAAAAGAAGAGAAGAGAAAAGAAATAAAGCATTTATCATATTTTGTTGTGTTCTTTTTTGCATTTGGTATGGCTTTAATAGAGGTTAGTTAGTCAATGGGATTTACGGATGAATGAGATGAAACGAGAAAAGGGGTCCCCGATAAATTGTAAACAAAACTCTTCTTAACTCTTGGTGAGTGATTATAACCGAGTGCCGGCCAAAGGACATATTGATCTTTCTTCTAATGCATGCCCTCGCAATTTTATTGGCAAAACTCAGTCAAGCGCAGGTCCACTGACCAAGACTCGTTCAAGTAAACGCCTGTCCCCGTTCAGGGCAAGGTTTCTTTCGAATAGCCAAATCTTATTTAAGGAACAGAATAAGCGGGTATTACAAAGGAAAAATCCATTGGATCTTATCGTGTTGTAAAACTAAAGCTTACGGTGTGGGTCATTCGGGTCTAAAGGTGTCTCCCACCTAGTCTCTCTTTTGGATTTCAAAAGGTGAATACGATTGAAGCCCAGGATGATACTGTCTAATTGTCCATTACAAGGGTTCACTGGTAAGGTTTGACCTTTGAAAATTACAGGAAGGTGTATTTCATATACGAAGGTGAATACAGTGAATCTTATTGTACCCGTATGAGCATGTGTATGAGTCTCTTTAGTGCTCAAGAGACGCATGGCACAACCCGATGGTTTTCCGAAGACGGTCAAAAAAGCGTTATGGCCAATGAAATGATTCGTGATCTCATGGCTTCTCTCCGCATGTGTGGTTGGAAACCTTACAGCCCTTAAATATTGGCTTTGATGGTTCATACTGATCCGGACTCCTGTTGGCTATGGCCCCAGCAACAGTAGACCTTGAAGGCTACAGGTGGATTGAATGAGTTTCACTACAGAAACAGATTGTGTACGTATGCTATATGCCCCAACGTTTGAAACAGAAGCTCTTCGAATACAGAAATAGTTTAAGTTAGGATGGGAGAAAACTGCAGGTTGAAACTAAATATAACCCCAAAGAGACGGATAGAAGGCACTATGTATATCCTCCCACAAACTGCAAAAGAGAAAAGAGAGCTTCCTCCCCTGGCTCCAGCCCAACAGCTTCTAAATAATATCTTTACGAGATCGACTGTATCACGAAGTACTCACACATTCTACAGTTCCAAGAGAGCAGTATTTTTTTATCTCGGAACGAGATTCCTTTACCTCTTGGCTCCGGAGATCGGAGACCCCCTCTCCGCTACAACCTATGGAGTTTTTCGAAAGAATCTCAAACCAAATTAACTCGTCCACGCAAAAAAAGGGAGCACATCGTAAGTAGAAAATATGACCTAAATATTCAACAATTCTTGTAGCCTACGGAGTGGGTAGACCCCGCACTGAGGCTCTGGGGGCAACACAACGGGGAATCAGATAAGTTTCAAAACCTTTGGTATGATTGGCTGTGCTGCACTATGTAGAAGCGTAGGTAGGAAACCGCTCCTCCACACGATTTCTAGTCCCTTTTAGATATATGCAGCAGTCTCTAGGCCTTCCGGTCCTGTTTTCGCTGTATGTTAGCTCGACATGCAGCACATTGCGGATCCCTTCAAACTAGCCACTCACAGCGTGGGAAAAGAGCTTAGCTTTGGTGTCATATTCACTGCCCCATTATGCATGGCAAACTTTTTTTTTTGGAAAAAACAACCATAAAAAAATAAGCTCATACCTCCGTCGCTGATTGGTCGTGTTCTCCTCAGCAGCGAATGCTTCCATAGGGCTTCGGTTTGCCAGGGTACCGACGGCGGCGTATCCCAAGCGCAGAAATGAGAGACTCGGGTTAGGAAAAATACCATGCAATAGACTCATGGACTTACAGCGGATGTCTTAGGGTATCACCAGGATGCATCCGGCTTACTCAGCTTGCTATAGATCGCAATAGATATACATGGTATGCTATGTACATGTTCTATGTAGTGCTTATGGCATTGTTGACTGAGCACTTGGCAAACTCTTTTAACAAGCACAGGAACAACTGCCAGGGACTTGGGGTCCTCATCCTATCATGTACCCTGGCTCTATTTTTTCTCCTGAGCAAGGCGCTCTTCCTCTGATGCATTTCTTTGCATGGGTGAGCAAAGTGGGTCGACACTGCTTGTTTTCTCTTTACGTCTCATAGGACCTGCAAGCGTGAAAGAAGATGGGTTATTCTTCGAACATGATCCCTTCCCACGATACAGTTCTCTTTCTCTTTTCCATCTCAACTTTGCTTTTCTCCCCCCCCTTTCAAGTTGACGGTCGTTCTCATTTCCTATCTAGCTTCTCCAATTGCTTTTGTCTCCTGGAAAGGTTATCTGTGACGTTCAGACCAAGTAATGCCAAGTTGCCGAGGTTTTTTTTATTCGTTTCCCATGCACGGACCCTGAGAAACGCTTCCGATTGGTTGGAAAAAAAGAGAACCTGGGAGAACGGAATTTCCAACATAACTAGGAACTAAATACCACACTTAGATGTTTATTGAATTAGTATCTTCTTCTTCTTCTTCTTCTTCTTCTTCTTCTTCTTCTTCTATTTGTCATTAGATAAATCAGGTGGCGTTTTATAGCCAACGCTTATCTTTTTTTTCTTTCTTTTTTCTCCTACAAATCAAAGTTATCTGTTTCATCTTGCAGCTGTACGTGTTCCTGGATTCTCAACCCTGAACGCGCAGAACTAAGCGGCAATAGTATTAAGTAAGAACAGACACGGCAAGAATCTAAAACAGGAAAAACAAGAAACAAAAATGAGGGCTGAGACAAAAGAAAACTGAGACCCCAACTCGTTGTTCCCTTGACCCAAAATATCAATCCATTGGGTAAGGCAGCGAGTCATAGGTTGTACATTACGCTTTCTCTCACTACCGTTTCCTTTATCCCCCAACGCCAAGAGATTCCCAGGGAGTCAGTTCTGCCCAGAGTCCGAAAGAAAAGACTCAAAGTAATATACAAGCCTCTTTTGTGTCCCTCCATTTCTATTACGGCACACAGATCAATACGAGTAATACAGAAGCTATACCAGAAGCGTTGTCTACCTGATCACCTAATAGATCGCATCAGATAAAAAGAAACGAGAATCAAATCAAGAATTTTACTTAATGACTAATCGATTGCATATAGACCTTAAAATCTCTGGTCGAGAACACATTAGCTCTAACTCTTAATGTCTCTTGGGCAGGCCATGCGTTCAGACACAGGTAATGTAGTTCGTTTCTTTTTTTTTCTAGGTTAACTGGATCTTCTAACGTATATCGTGGGACTAGTCCCTTCCCTGCAGGAGGAAAGAGGGCCTAGGTTCGTGAGAAATCTTGCAGATCATGCGTAAAAGTCTTCAGCCGATGTCTACAATAGGTCCAATTGTGCATTGGACATGGCGGGCATCAGAAACTCGCCCTTTTCCTAATGCAGTTTTCACAGGTACTTGTATGTATATATATGACAGCCCTTCGCTGTCCACTTGGGTGGTGCAATCACCAGAGAACCGAGCTTGGTCGACCTCTGCTATTTTTTAGTGTCCTTTTCTCCGCTCTGCCCTTCGAGCTCAATCTAGTATAAATATATCTATATATATATATATACAAATAGATCGGCTCGATATGAAGTTCCTCTTCTACACAGAGCTTCTATCGCTCATAGCGATTGTTTCGGCATATCACCACTACTCAAATGACGAGATTGTTGTAGCAGCCTGCAGGGCTGCTATTTCAAAGGTCACATACTTTTGTAATAAGGATACTGCAAAGTCTTACAAGTGCTCTTGTAAGACTCCCCAGGGTCTTGGATCTATGATGTACTGTCTATACAACAATACGGTCGAGTATAGCTACTCCGTTGAAGAACAGTTTATCAGCACTTGTGCCTCTAAGGCAAATGTTACTCTTACCCATGAGAAACTCAGAAAGGCCTATGACAACGCAACCACTTACATCACTGATATTACTAAACTGACTGGTTATAACTCTACATCTATTTCTTATGTCCCTGTCTACTACAAGACAAAGGTCTACAAAAACGCTTTCAGATCTACTTTTGTTCGCTACCAGAATGAAGATTTCGGTATGTGGATGGGTGGTGGCCTCATGGGATTCTGGGCCGTCATTTTCCTCATAGCTTTTATTTTCAATATTTTGAACAAAATGTTCTTCTTGACAAGCCATTTGAACTACCACCCTATTAACCTTATTCGCAAATACATTACTATCCCGGCTTTGGGGTCTAGAAAACACACATATCCGGTCATGTTCTTGAACACGATTGGTGGGTTTGTTCCAACAAGATGGGAAAGCATCGTTCTTTTTATCTACTTTGCCATGAATGTCCTCTTTGGTGCCACTGGTTATACATACGTTCCGAATGATACCATTTGGACTGGAAGGGCAGCCCAGATGTCAAGATACCCAGGTGACAGATCTGGTATCCTCTGTTTGTTTGGATTTATCCTCTCATTCTTGTTTGCAGGAAGAAACAACTTTTTACTTTGGGTTACGGGCTGGAAACAGTCCACGTTTTTGACATACCATAAATGGATATCCCGTATGAATTTCTTGATGTTGGTGTACCACGGTGGAGCCATGACAGTCCAGTCTAAGGCTCTTGGCCCAGGTCGTTTTGCTAGTAGACTAGCAAAGCCATGGATGAGATGGGGTATTGTTTCTGTTGTGGCTGCAGCTGCTATCATGATCACTGCTGCGTACCGTGTCAGAAAGACTTATTACGAAGCTTTCCTCTTCTGTCATATTGTCCTCGTTGTGTTCTTCCTTATTGGTGCTTGGATTCACGCTGAAGATTTCGGTTACGAACATTTTTGTTACGCGATGGCCGCAATTTGGTGCTTTGACAGATTTGTTAGACTGGTCAGATTGGCTTACTTCGGTATCAGAACCGCAAAGGTCACTGTTGTTTCTGATGAAGTTTTGAAAGTTGTTATCCCACGTCACGTCTTGTGGAGACCATTCCCTGGTTCTTATGGATACTTGCATTTCCTTCGCCCAACAACTTTCTTCCAGTCCCATCCATTTACCATTGTCGAGACTACGGAAAAGAGCATTACTTTCTACACCAAGATTAAAGGTGGTGTTACATCTCACATTCACCAATACCTTTCAAGACAACCAGAAAAGTCAGGAGATCTTAAGATAACCCTCGAAGGTCCTTATGGTTCACAAAGACCAGTTCACAGATTTGATACTGTACTACATTACACTGGTGGTACAGGTATTGCAACTTCATATCCATACGTTCAGGACTCTATTAAGAAGAATTTAACCCAACACATTAAGTTTTATTGGGTTATTCGCCACTGGGTTTCTTTGGACTGGTTCTACGATGAGCTGTTAAAACTGAAAGATCACGACAATATCCAGGTGATTATCTACGTCACCAATCCAGAGTCTGAAGCAGCCGCCAGATATTTGGCTTCATGCTCTGAGAGCTCAGATGGCTCAGATGGTGAGAAAACTGACGGTAACTCTACTGAGGAAAAGAAGGTTACTCATGGCATGCCACCAAAGGACTTGAGCCACGTCGAGTTCCGCTTCGGCCGTCCACAGATTGAAACTCTTGTTGCTGACGATATTAAAGAGAGTACTGGTAACTGTGCTGTGTTCACAGTCGGTCATAGTTCTATGGTTGATGACGTGAGATATTCTGTTTCTCAGAATTTGGAGAAGGGCAAGAAAAGAGTGGAGTACTTCGAAGAGCTGCAGACCTGGTAAGCGTTTTTTTCGTTCTCTTTATATTAATTTATTTATCGCATGCTATAACTTAATACCATTTAGACATAGAAGGATATATATATATATATATATATATATGATCACACTTTTTAACGCAAAGAAGTTTTTGGTCATTTCTCTTTGGCAGTGTAAATTGCTGACTTCTTTGTTATAGCATCTAATCTCTCAGGTAGAATCGGATGAGAATAGTGATAGCTGGAGTATAGCCAATCTGCATCAGGAGAAGATAAATTCTTGATGTTTAAGTTGATCAAGGCCTTGGACAACTCCTTCGTGTAACCGAGCTTAACTGCGTATTCATCAGCCTCATATTCATGTTTTCTGGAAAGCAAATTCATAACAAATGACATTACGTTATCCAATGGCTGAAATATATCAGAAAAAAGAAGAAAACCAATCAATACAGGGAACTCGTTGAAGAAGCCAAAGCTTTCGAACAGTGATTTATTGTTTATAAATCCCGAGAATAATGTAAAGATAGCCAAAATGTGAACTTGCGCAATCAGGAGAGTTTTAGTTGTATGCGATAAGGCCCAGTGGCCAATCTCGTGCGCTAAAACGGCTGTCGTCTCCAGAGTTGTAGAGGTTTCAATCAAGGTATCGTAGATGACAATCTGTTTTGACCACGGCAATCCATAGAAGTAGGCATTTGAATGAGACGATCTCTTAGAACCATCAATAACGTATAGTTTGGAAAGTGGGAAGTTATTCTTGGAAGCCAAGTTCTCAATTGAGGTCTTCAGTTCACCTTCATCCAATGGAGTCAATTTGTTAAAGAGCGGTTGGATAACAGTGGGGTAGATTGCGACTGCAATAACTTGAACAGCCACAAGGAATATCCATACGTAAAAGATAAAGCTATCACCAAAATATTGAATGATCTTCAAGAATGCAGAGAGAACAGGGAATCCAATGACGATGCCAAGCACAAAGCTCTTCACCATGTCGCCAAACCAAAGGCCAACGGTCAGTTTATTAAAGCCGAACTCCTCTTCAAGCACGAAATTCTGGTAGTATGAAATTGGGATAGATAGCAATGTGGAGATAGTGTTAAACAAGAAGAGGAAGCACAACGAATGTACAATTACACTGGACTGCATGAATGCTGGAAGCCATGGGGATAATATAGTGTAAAGAGACTTGCCGATAGCCCAAAGCTTAGGAAGAGCATCATACTGGATGAATGCAAAGTTTTGGGCATATGAGTATATGCCGTTGAAGATACTGAATCTGGCTTTAGCTCTAGAGTATGACTGTGACTTCTTAAATGTTTCATCATCTATTTCTCCCTTCAAGGCCGGATGAATCTTCTCGCGCTGAAGAACTTTGTACTGGCGATACGTAAGGTAAGTTTCGAAAGCAAACTGGAATGTGGTAAAGCCAAGAATCACATTCTTCCAATTGATGGAAGGGTTATCCACAAATGCTGCAAAGCTTTCAATGAATGCCATTATCTCGTCAAGCTGGATGCCGGATTCGTCAATTTGTGCGTAGATTCAGAATATAAATAACACGTCAACGTTCTTTATGTCTTGGGCAGAGAAAGTTTCAATCCTCCGAGAGTGGAAAGAAAAAAGTACGGGCACGCACACCTTCATGAAAACAAGCAACACCAACATATATTGCACAGTGATTCAGATGTTTCAGACCTAAAAGTTTTCTTTTGAATTAATTAGATACTTGACAAGCCTACATGTAACCCGAATTCTAGAAGAATAAAAAGTTCGCCTCTTTCACTAAAATGCAGCGACTTTGAGACTATCAAAAGTCTGTTAACGGCGTGGACTTCGTTTTAGAGTCAATCAAATGTCTGGAAATATCTTCGCCTCCCAATGTACTGCGGAAAAGGTAAATGAGCGCTTACAAGAGTTATATTGCGCAGACCATCGTAGATATTAGAAGGACTTGGAAGTATTTCGTATCTGAATAAGTATCGGTCACAATAATCGAAGGGCTTTCTACCCTGTAAGTCTTAAATATCTAGCGTTTAATAAATATGCGGGAATATCTGAAACATAATCCTGATCTCTCCCCGGCTACTCCCATCTGGATCATTCCTGTTGTTCTTCCTATACGTTGAAACTATTAGCTGAAAATACCAAATATGCACCTTCTGGTCGAAGATATCTGGAGAATGAAACGGATTAGCCCAAACATAAGCACATATAGGTCGTCTCTAATATATGATACGAATAAAACGTGCAGTGGATATTATTAGCAGATTTGAGACATTTCAATCACTCTGATTTCTTTGTGTTGTCTGAAGACATTTTCTTGAAAGCAATTGCGATCATCTTCTGGAACCAAAACAGGTTTAGGGCATCCAAAGAAAAGTTGAGACTCACAACTATAAAGCTCAGAATCCAAGGAACCTGATCTCTTATAGTCCACAGCTCTCCAATGACGAGATAAATGGCATAGAAACCCCACACGATTCTAACCAGAAAGAAGGTGATAATGAGTACGAGGCCGTTGATAGCCACTACCTTAGGTGATACCGTTCCAGATGGGAGTCTACTAATAAACCAGTTGACATTCACAAACGGTGTTGAGAGTTCAAAGGAGAGGAAACTGGCAACCCATCCAAGACAGAATGGTCTCAGAGTGGCACAGAAGACAAAGAGAGATGCGCAAGCATGGAGGAGAAATCCCATGCCGAAAAGATTGAAGTACTTGGTACAAACGTACAAGTCCCACACAAAATATCCAATTGTTATAGAGCTTACGAATGCAGCGTAGGGCGTATAATTGAGTACTGATGATGCCTTTAAGTGCTCGTCGCCTACAAGAGGGATAATCGCAACAATGGAGATCAAGCATTGAACCATCGACACGATGTGGATATCAAAGTTAGCCTTGGTTTTTTTAGAGAGTTCCTCATAGTTCTTCCCAAATATGGCTTGCGAAATGTAAGGAGACACAAGGTACTGCAACTGGTAGAACACGATCGACCCGAGAATCTCATGATAGTGTGCTTCATAGTAATTACGCGGCTCGGTAATGTACGGTCTTAAGTCTAAGAACGGGTCAATGGCAGGAAAAAGCATTTTTTATAACCAAGGGGACAGCAGCACTATCGTATTCAGCGCGCATGCAATTGCCAGATTGTTTCTGTTCTTCTTTTATGTGTTTATTTGTTTTGGTCGATGGAAAGCCGGGCACGGTCAGGTAGTACGTGAACGAGACATCATCCTCTAGATTTACACCCGCACACCTTGCTGCCACTCGGCTTCCGGAGGGGCGCACCTTTTTTGTCTCCACATAGCAATCGACAATGCTATACAGTAATTGATTGGGAAAATTAGCGAGATTTCGTTGATTTGGCCCAATTGGGACAATTGTGAATGGAATGAGACTGTACCCTGGGCCAGCCTGTATCGTCAACCATACAGCGTCACATGCAGCTTACATAAGTTGCCTTCGCTCACGAACTTTTTTTTTCACGTGCCCGTTTGACCAGCACCATATCACTGTTACAAGACCAGAGTCTATAAGATTACAGTCTAAAAGACCACAGTCTACTCTAAGCGCAATGTCATTCCCGCTTGTTTGTCTCGGTAATCCATTGCTTGACCTACAGGTTGACACCGACGAGGCCTTCCTTGAGAAGTATGACCTCAAGGCCAACGATGCTATTCTCGTGGAAGAGAAGCACATGCCAATCTTCAAGGAAGTTGTTGCAAACCCAAACAAGCACATCGTTGCCGGCGGTGCTGCCCAGAACTCTGCCCGTGCTGCTCAGTACGCTCTTCCTGAGAGCTCTGTTGTCTACTTTGGCTCTGTCGGTAAAGACGAGTACTCTGAGCTCCTTCTTGAGGCCAACGCAAAGGCCGGTGTTAAGACCCTTTACCAGTTCCAAGATAAATACGAGACTGGTAAGTGTGCGGCTTTGATCACTGGTCACAACAGATCTCTTGCTACAGACTTGGCTGCTGCCAACCACTTTACCCCAGAACACTTGAAAAAGCCAGAGAACTGGTCTTATGTTGAGAAGGCCAAGTTCTTTTACATTGGTGGTTTCCACTTAACAGTTTCCCCGGATGCTATCTACACTCTCGGACAGCACGCTGCAGACACGAACAAGGACTTCTCTCTAAACCTCTCTGCTCCTTTCATCCCAGAGTTCTTCAAGGACGTTTTGGACAAGTCTATCACTTTTGCAAACTATGTTATCGGTAACGAAACCGAGGCCGCTGCTTACGCCAAGTCTCATTCTTTGCAGACTGAGGACCTCACTGAGATTGCAAAGTATATCGCCAAAGAGCCACGTGTCAACGAAAAGAAAAATAGAACCGTCATTATTACTCATGGCTTGAAACCAACTCTTGTCGTCACTTATGACGCTGCTAACGATTCTTTTATCATCAAGGAGTACGCGGTTCACCCTCTAGAAGCTTCCAAGATTAAAGACACCAACGGTGCTGGTGATGCGTTTGCTGGTGGTTTGATTGCTGGATTGGTTTCAGGTGATGGCATCGAGACATCCATTGACAAGGGCCAGTGGTTGGCTAAGCTCTCCATTCAAGAGGTTGGTCCCTCTTTCCCTTATCCAAAGCAGGTGTACTCTGCTTAAATTGGATTGTTTTATAGGTTGCTTTCATCAACTGATTGCACTAACACCTTATGATTATGACATTTCTTCATTTTTCCCTTTCGTTTTATATGGGAGCTTGACCTTATGCCTGCTCGGTAGTGATATGTTCTTTCTGATTAGGCATCTACTAATTCAACATTTGCGACATGTACAGATCTCCTGTTTGTAGATTATACACTAAAACCCCATCTTATCGCTTCATATTTCTCCTGAGATCACAACAAACTTGATATTCAAGCAAATAAGAAAAGGTCGTTCAATATCTATATTGAGAAGTAAACCGGTCGTGCTTTCAAGATTGTCTTGGAATTAAGTCAATGAGCGCTTTGAAGTGTCTGCACCTGGTAAGTACTTCCCGACAGCCAGAAATCCTCGACAATCGAGCAATCTTTCAAAACAGATCTAAAACATATTATGACGCTTCCTTCAAAACGCATCATCTATGTTAATCGACTTCTCTTCGTTCAATCTTTGCTCATTGATGTCCCACCAGAACTTGAACGTATGAGTTTGATCATCAAACGTTCGGTCAACATTCCAAGGTTTCGGTGTCAGGATGTAATGAATGTTCTTAACTTTCTCGAAGCACAGATTCCGGTGAATTAGCCTCATCGTCTTAAGATAATTATATTTATACGATAACCCGATCCACCGATCTTTGAAAACATCCGATAGTAAAGATTGGTCAGCAAAGTCGTAATTCAATTCATCGTTCATCTTAGCAATAATACGATTATAACTTTCTTCACTGGGTTCAACAACCTGTAATCCCCCATTACAGATCATTAACCCATTGCTATCGATAACCTCAGGTCCCTCAATCTCAGACTTCTTCTCTTCCATCTTTTCAGTCCACCGAGTAAAGGCACAGTTTTCACTTATCCAGTCATCGGGATAATGTTGAAATTTCATAGGATTACACACACAAGCCCATCCTGCTGCAAACTTCTTATTTTCCATAGGGAGATCAAATAGCTCATCCATGTTCTGAATCACAACCATATCGCTATCAAGTTGCACTACTCTCTCGAATTGCGTGAGCCCGAACGGCTGGAGTTTACTCCAGCAGTCATAGAACCTTGGATCTTCCGAATAGTCTTTTGAGGAGATTGGGAGAAGATATTTGACTTTCAGTTTCAAGATCCCTCTAGAATCTAATGCGGCATGGCCTTCGGGTGGAAAACTAGATGTGTAGAGTGCTACGAGCGGATACCCGGAGTTCACCAGACGGAGTGAATACTCCAATGTCAGCAGCCCTGGAAGATACTCCGTGTTTGTAATCAAAGTTGTCCATACCTTTTTATATGGAATTACTGGGTCGGAACTCATTGTTGTGGGAAAGTCCGGTATTGTGCTGGTCTTTATATTGTAACTAAACTTATCGGGGTACATTTCGTACATTGTAAAAAGCCGCCTGGAAGCACCTTTGACACCGGCGGGCATACACTCTCGGCGGCACTATCGGCATATGCATATTCTCATCAAAGAAAAGGGACTACGATATTAACTTATATTACAAATAGAGCGACATGTATTGGGAAATGATCAATAGTAGTAGTTGTTGTTGTTTGCGTCTTTTTTCGTGGTCATTACCATCATTTAGTAGTTAGTCGCCTAGAGAAGGACTACAGCAAGTGCAGCGAAAGAAGCAGCAAGTGGCCACCCCATTTCAACCGAAGCAGCCACTGCGGATGAAGAAGAAGAGGCAACAGTTGTAGTGTTAGCATATGGGTCCGTGGTAAAAGTTATATTGTAGGTGTATCCGTTGACCACTTCTGTGACAACAAGCTCATAAGATGAAGTTGAACTCGATGAGCTGGAGAGGACATTTACCCAAAGTGCGAGACTAATGACAAGTTTCGTTAAGGACATGATGAATATATATATAAAACAGCGACCCTTGACAACTTAGCTTGTTCTAATTTGGAGAACTATTCCAGGTGGCACTGATTGTCCTTAAATACCGCAAACAAGGCTCATAATTTAATCTTCATAAGCCTCCTGCTCAGCATTCTTATGCAGGGCAATCAACACAACAGGAAACCTCTGTGAAGGATGGTGGCTCTCTTTAAACGACAGGGTTATTCCCGAATCCTGATGCTTCTTCTAGGTTTAGATAATGTGACATGGCCCTAAAAAGAAAGACAGAGGTTCTAAAGAAACGGTGGACTAGTTAGCTGTTGTGAATAAACATATCCCTTTCTTAAAAGTAGTTATTATTAGAAATTATTTTCAGAATATATTATGAGCGCTATTATATATATCGTTCATGATAACAGATTTTAATATTGATTTAAGTTTCGTTTTGACTGCATGAATTCTTGTTATGTCCTCCTCACTCTCCTCCTCCTCCTTCTTCTCCTATATAGTCGGGTTCAGAAGCTTCTAGGCTAAGTATGTAAATAGCACAACAAAGAGCACCAATCTTTCAAAGGCGAATAGAAAAGAAAATCCATAAAACTCCTCATAATTCATCGCACCATTGTTTAATCGACATCCCTTTTAATGAGTCGTTTTGATACTAGATTTTAATATACTGCTGCGTCAAGCAAAAGTTTTACGAAACTGCCGAAGACAAAGTTGATTTTAGGATATATTTGCATTCCTTTAAAGTGGCTTGATGTCGTCTATTCATCTCGTGTTCTGGATGAGACTTCCTTACTTTTTCTCGAGGGGAAAGGCCTCTTCATAGTCAAAACACTGGGCCAAGCATAAGATAACTCCATTCGAATAATACCATGACAAGCAAAGTTTTCACCTTCAGGTTTGGAATAGTAGTTCTTTAGGAATCTTAACTTTTAATAGCTTCGGCTCTTGGTTTCCTCGTGAACTGAGTGGTTCCTTTTAGATGATTCTTCAGCTCAGTATTGCAGCTAGTAACTACAACTACGATCGAGATAACATGATATCATTCTATATTGTCCCTATTCGTACAATTATTTCAGACTATTTAAACTCTTATAAATATATCAGCGAACTCACCTTTCATGAAAGTATTTCTGGTTTGCTAGATGTTTGGGGTTTGACTTCCATAGAGTCATCTGCCTACAAGTCCAGTTTGATTAAACAGCAAGGACTCAGTAGCGCCCAACCAAAAATACGCAATCCCGCGTTTCTCGGATAGAATAGCTTGTTCTTTTGTTGTATGCTAGTGTTTCCCATAATATTTGAAATTTTGAGTATTATCAAACATATATAGCTCGGTGAGTGCCTTTGAAGACGCAGTTCTGGTGTCCAGGTTTAATTCGTCCAGCCGCGTGATCCATTAACGGAGACATCGCTCGAAACCTCATCGCACAAGAATATTTGGAGCTTAATCAGTAAGAAGGCATAATAGAAAGTCTTTAGCCCGTTCCATCACTCGATAATGAAGCGATCGGTGATATTAACGCTTGCTGGTATTGTACCGCTTGCAGCTACAGAGCTTATATTGCAAGACTCGAACAGTACCTACAGAATTCCCAGCACACATGCTGACAACGATCACCAAAGTCCGTCAATCCCTCTTCATTTAAATCTCACGCAATGTCATCATATACGATATCTCCTAAGAGAAGATCAGTGCCTGTTTGCGATAGACCATTGTGATGAGTATAAAATTGGATTCATTAACTACGTTTCGATGTTCTATTGCCAAAAAGAACGTTTTCTTTCTTTTGTGCTCTATACATTAGCGCTACTCTGCCTTTTTGCCACATTGGGAATCACTGCTTCTGAATTCCTATGCCCCAACCTAGACACTGTGTCCAAATTTTTTCGAATGAGTGAAAGTTTAGCTGGTGTCACTCTTTTGGCATTGGGAAACGGCTCTCCGGATGTCTTCTCAACGCTAGAAGCCATGAAGATTGGAGCCGCGGATTTGGCCATTGGTGAGTTGGTTGGTGCAGCTCTCTTTATCACTGCTGTTGTTGTAGGAAGCATGTCAATAGTACACCCTTTTAACGTTGCTAAGAGATCTTTCGTTCGAGATGTATTGTTCCTGCTGTTAGCATTGGCTCTAACAACTATTTTCTTAAGTGATGGTAATATCTCAATAATTGAGGCTGCAGTGATGATTGCTGTTTATGGATGCTATGTCATCTTTGTAGTCGCTTGGGACTGGGTTTTAACCAAGAAGAGGAGAATCCAGCTGCTGGACCAGAAGGTGAGAAACCGCTTCTTTGATGATACATCTAGGTACAATTTGGCAGATTATAGAATAGAGGAAAATAACGAGATCAATGATGAAGATATCTTGAATGATTTGAATGCCTCCAACTTTGGAATTGAGGTTCTTGACCAGCAGCTTGCACATGAAACAGAGTCTTCTTTTGATGAGTGGGCCCGAAAATCAATGGTTCAGAGAATTAGACCATCAATTTTGGGAGCTTTAGATTTAAACAGCAGAATGCAGGAGTTGCAAGGTATTCCACCAGATGGTGCTATTTCACTTTCCACTCTTCCCCGGGAGGGCAATACAGAATCTAGGAGAGCACAACCATCAATCCACATGAGTTCTGCTCCTGTGTATAGAGATAACGAGGCGGATAACGGCATGACCATTGATGAATATGAAGTTAGAACAATGTCTGCTCCTGCAGCATACGGTGATCCATTCAGAGATGAGTTGAGTATTAACATGGAACTCAACAATACCTACCCTGACTTTATCGAAGCACACAACACCTTGAAGAGGTTTATTGAGCACAGCAACTTCATGAACAGCTCAAACATGTTCTTTAGTTTCTTCCCCACTTTGAAAGGATTTAGCAGCAAGCCACTTTCAGATAAGATAATTAGCATAATGTGCCTCCCATCTGTAACAGTTCTCAGAGTAACTGTTCCGGTTATTCCTACCGAGGACAAGCACATTAACAACAATGCTATCTTGGATAAAGGTTTTTTTTTGCTTATTCTTCAATGTCTTCTTTCCCCATTTATTACTACACTACTTCTTTTTTACGATGGTGAAGTTTCTACATCACTCATTGTTGTTTCACTTTTGACCTCTGCTATTCTCATCACTCTTGCTTTTATTTTTAAAAAGTTCCATAAGAAAGGGAAAAGATCACTTGTCTCTATCTTTTTATGCTGTTTGTCTTTTGTTGGATTTATTAATGCGATAAACTGGATTTCTACTATTGCTACAGAGTTAATTTCTATTATTAAGTTCTTTGCAGTGTACTTTGATCTCTCAGATGCAATACTTGGTATCACAGTGTTTGCAATTGGTAATTCCCTTGGCGATTTCATCTCGAACTTTACTATTGCAAAGATGGGATTTCCCAATATGGCCTTTTCTGCCTGCTTTGGTGGTCCACTGTTAAACATTTTACTCGGTATTGGTGGTTCGTCTCTGTATGTCATCCCCCTTTCTGGAGAAGGAATCAAAGTCCATATCTCAAAAACACTCATAGTTACCGGAATTACACTATCTATTAATTTGCTGACCTTGCTTGTGATGGTACCTGTCAATGGTTGGAAAATGAATAAGCTTATAGGTATGTTTATGATTGGTTTGTGGTTCTCTGCTACAATTGTTTGTGTAATATTGGAAATCACAGGGTGATTTCACAAGCAATATACTCCTATTAATTTACGAAATTATTTTATCTGGTACTCACTGGTAATTCTTAACCCTGTAGAGCTTCCTAATCATATTAAGCTCTTCTAGTTTCCAGCTGTCCCTTATAGAATGTAAATAATTGTGTAAAAAATAGCCCAGTAGTATTTATTAGTCTAATGCTAATAGTATGAATCATCATTATTCCGTTGTTTATTGCAGCTCATAGTGTTACTTTTCATAAACATACAAAATCGCTTTAAGCATACTCAGTGATAAGCCACTCCAAGCATTCTTCAATCAGTGTGAGATCCTCAAAAATTGAATCCAAAACAACTTTCTTTCGATAATATGCCTTCATGTTCACTTTGAAATTGACGAAGTCAAATGAGTCCAATTCCAAAATAATTTTCAAAGATCCGCTGACCTTCATTATAAATTGTGATTTCGGAGGCTCAAACATCCGGCAGAGCGGATCAAACTTATACTGCTCTTTTGTTAAGTTTGTATACCTTCTCATTTTAAAAGCAGCATCACTCATGTTGTGCAATACGTTCTTGATCATGGAATGCATCATCTGGACCATGTGCTCATGCCGGAAATTACCTACTAATGGACGAAGAATAAGACTATATGGCTTGAGTGGAGGTCGGAGTGTACTCCCTTTAAGAACGGAAAGTTGATTCTTAGTGTCTAAATTCTTTCTGTGCTTTAGGGTGAGCATTAATCGAAGAAATGCTGCAAACATTTCGGCTCTTGAATCCTGTGGTTTAGGTGGGCTTTGTTCCTGTGGTGTTTCCATGCCGTACTCAACACTCTCGATTTCGATGCTCTCACCCTGTAGCTCGATATTGATTTGGGACTCATTATGAACTATAACATTGTATGCAATTAGCGCCGTTGCTTCTTCAAGCAATTGACTGAACAACTCCTCCTCAAAAATAAAATATCTTGCTCGTTCAATTTGTGATCTGATGGATTCATCATCTTCAAACACAACACCAAACCTTGACTCGCCGACTATAACAATATCGTCTTCAGATTCATCCTTTGCTAGGATTCGAACTCTGATGGCTCTTTTGACATTAGCGGTCTTAGAAGTCAATGGAACAAACTCGATTTGATGGTCACTCGTAGGTCGGAGAACCGCATTTCCGGTGACTCGGTATGAAGATCCCGAATCTTCGTATCCATATTTCACAGCAAATAGCCTCTTTCCGGTAGTCTTATCTCTGGTCTTGTAGAGAATTTCCTTCTGGTTGAAATTCTTCTTGATAATATCCCAGAAGGTTTTCTCCCGATGCACCTCCTCGCTTAATCTGGCGCTAGCATTTCTCAAGTTGACTGACGAATTCTCTAAGCTCGATAGTTTCCAACCTTGACCAATATTTTTCTCTTCTTTATACCTATCCTCCTTTTCTTGTAATGGGATCTGGGAAACTACCTGGTCAGCATTCAGTGAACCGGGAGAAATGAACTTCTTGAGGTGGGCAGACATAGATATCGTTCCCGCTGCTGGTCTCACGCAACTAATCAAGAGGGAGACAAAATCCAATGCTAAAGACGATTCATTAAGCGCAGTTGATATGTGTTTCAGCACATTGTTTTTGTTCTTGAAGAAATCGTCGGCCACCACAGTTGAAGACTGGGAGTCAGGGTATGCATCCTCAATCTCTTGATCAACATTCTGGGTTTCGGATCCCTCTTCTCGGACAATCTCCCGGAGAAGGGACTCCTCAGTTATATTGACAAATGGGCCATATTCTTGGACTATCCTGGGTATGAGTTGTGGTAAAGTCAGTTTGTCTCTGGTTCGTTGTCAGTATCATGTAGTAGTTCGAGGTGTCCGAAAAAGACGTACTCGTCTAGCAGGAAAGAATCGACGTGTTCATCCACAACTCTGGGGTCCAGGGTGAGAAAAATGTCAGTCAATTGATCCTCATTCATTCTCTGATAAATATGATAAATACCGGCTCCGTGGCGACTGTGTTCTTTTTTCGTCTCGCTAGAGTACCTTCAATAGCTGTGCTCATGTTCACCGCGTTCCCGAGAAGTGTGGTGTTCGGATAGGTGTCCGGATGTATTCCCAGCCATATTTGTGGGCAGAGGCTACTCTCATGAGTTCTTCGCTACCTGTGCGATTATGACTTTTTCTTCATAATGAATAGGTAGGGAACGAATCCACACCTGGAACTTGGACACAGTGGAAGCCATTGGATTACTGTCATGAGCTTTATCAGCCATACACTTGCAGCCGTTAAGGAGTGGGAGAGTGATGCGCACATTCTGAGCGATCTTCAGCTTATCCAGTACGTTATCCGCAGAGCTGCATTACACGCTTTCAATATGGCTAGAGTGAGAAACACTTACTGGTACCTCTTTGAATCCAATGTTAAGCTGTACTCTCATAAGAAGGCGCTTGTTTTTGCAAGACCAACAGGTCTTCCCGGAGATGCGGGGTTTGAGCTTGAGCACTACACTTACCAGGAGTTGTATGACCAGGTGCTCTGCCTCTCTGAGATCTTTGTTCATCGCTATGGAGTTTCTGAAGACTGTACTATAGGTATAGATTGTACAAATAAGCCTCTTTTCATCCTTATATGGCTCGCATGCTGGAACATCGGTTGCACACCAGCTTTCATCAACTACAACAACACAGGCACCGCGCTTGCACATTGTATCAAGGTTGCTAATATCAAGCACTTGTTCATCGACCCAGCTTGTGCTTCAAACGTCAAACAAACTGAAGATACGCATACTTCTGAGCTGAAGGATGTTCTACTCCACTATCTTGATGAGGAATCGCTCCTCAAGGAAATCAAGGATCTAAACAGTATCAAGTTCAGACAACTCGACTCTAGACGCTGTCCAACTGACCCAGACTACGCAACTGCTGCTTTGATCTACACTTCTGGAACCACGGGACTACCAAAGTCAGCCATTATGTCCTGGCGTAAAGTTTGCCTTGGTACTGCCCTCTATGGATACATTGTTAAAATGGGTCCTACAGAGACTGTTTTCACATGTATGCCACTATACCATTCCACTGCGGCAATTCTTGGTGTCTGTGTGGCGTTCAATCACGGTGCATGTGTTGCACTCTCTACAAAGTTTTCCACCTCAACTATATGGACTCAGGTTAAGCTCACATCTGCCACCCATCTTCAATATGTAGGTGAAGTGTGTCGATACTTGCTTAACTCCAAACCACACCCGGATGAACGAAACCATTGTCTTCGTGTTGCTTATGGTAATGGACTGAGAAAAGATATTTGGAAGCAATTTAAGGATCGCTTTGGTATAAACGCTATAGGTGAGTTTTATGCCGCTACTGAATCTCCAATTGCACTCACAAACTTCCAAGAAGGTGATTACGGCATTGGTGCTTGTCGCAGTTATGGAAAACTCATTCAGATGATCCTTCAGTTTCAACAAACAATTATTTCAATGGAACCGGATGATAATTCTGTGGAATGGAGGGATCCGAAAACTGGACTATGTAAAGTTGCTGACATTGATGAGCCTGGCGAGTTGCTGATGAATATTTTTATGCCCAAGAAACCAGAGACAATGTTTCAAGGATACCTTGGTAATAAGAAAGAAACAAATTCAAAAATTCTTAGAAATGTTTTCAGAAAAGGTGATGCATGGTTCAGGTCGGGTGATTTGTTGAAGAGTGACGAGAAAGGGTTATGGTACTTCGTAGACAGACTTGGGGACACGTTTAGATGGAAGTCCGAGAATGTATCAGCTACAGAAGTCGAAGCAGAAATTACCCGAACTCCTGGTGTTAAGGAGGTTGTTGTTGTTGGTGTGAAGGTTCCCAATCACGAAGGTCGTGCCGGATTTGCGGCGGTTCAATCAAATGACGGATTTGAAGACCAAGAAATCCTAGACAACTTACTAACTTTCGTTAAGCTTCCAAGGTACGCTATTCCAATCTTCGTCAAGTTCATTAAAGAGATTATTCATTCTGATAACCACAAAACTCTTAAGAGAATTTACCGGAACCAAGTTCTTCCAAGCGGTACTAATGGAGAAGAGAAAATTTACTGGTTGAAGAATAAAGAATATCAGCTGTTAATGGAAGATGACTGGAAGGCCATTGTGGGCGGACTTGCCAAGATCTAACTTATAATTAGCTCCTATTATTTATGAAAGCGTTCCGGTCACAATGTTTAGGAAGCAAATCGTGTAAATTAATGAATACTTTTGCAAGTGTCAAACACAATGCATTTATACACAAAAATTCGCTTCCCGAGATACCCCTGCAAGCCAGGAACAAAAGAATGAACATATGGCTAACAGATAATTTCTACTGAAAGTGAGCAATTATTTTGGGGTCTTACGACCAGGACTAATTTACGATCGATGTTCTCAGATAATTACTTCTATTTTAACATCAAGGTGGTCATAAACTGAGCTCTTTACGGTTCAAAGACGTTAATAAAAGTAGGTTCTGGGGGTGAAACTGCAGTACAAGCACCAGGGTTATACTTGATGTCATAGATGATGTATAAGATTCTAGCAATGGCAGCCAGAGTTGCAGGAACCACATATGCCTGTAAAAGCTCTAACCACTTGATTCTAAGTGTCGTAGTGATCATTGCAATGGAATTATCGTTGCTATCAACAAATGAGCCAGTCCTGTAGTACTTCTCCATGAGATCATCTTTCTGATTCCATACCCCAAACAGCCAATCCTCGAACTTCTTCTTGTCTCTTGCTTCTTCTTCCTGATCCTCATACTCTAGTTTCCCCAATGGGATTTCAGAAATATTTATCACGCGGATATTAATGTCCACCAGTTCTGGGTTCTTACCATAGAGGAAAGCTTCCGGTAGTCTATAGATATCCTGACCATACTCATTGGCCTTTACACCAGAGTACCCAACGGTAAGATCGTACACTTCCTTCACTGTGGACTTCAGTCTCAGTAGAGTGTATCTGAGTCCTGTTGTTCTAGGCAAAAGGACGTGCCTAAAAGGTTTCTTGTCGACTTTTTTAGCGTACGCTTCTGTCTTATTTCTAGTGTTTGCGCTCATGTTGGTTCCCTCGGGATAGATCATCACTTGGTATGGCCATGACTTATCAGGGTTATTTCCCTTTGGCCAGTTACCGTCAGAGTCCAAAGCAAATCCACACGAAGGACCCATACCACGAGCATCAGCATCGATTCTATCAAGGTGGTACTGCATTGTCTTCTTATCGGTGTCCCAGTTTCGTGTAAGGAAGATAAATTCGAAGCACTTCATCCCTAATCCAAGAACCGGGATCTTCGATAGCTCCTGTTTCAAGAGAATATAGAAGAACCCACCCATATCTGCCGTAGATACCAACCACCAAAGGAAAACCCAGTCGGTGTAAATCTGGTGGTTGCTGATGTACAGAGCATGTGGAGCAAACACTGTCTCAATACTTCCGTCAGTATACCTTCTAAGTCTCGTCCTGTCAAGGTCCGAAGATGTAATGCGAACAGTGATTGGTGTCTTCGACACAAACGCAATCGAACCAGAGAGAAGAACAATGAACGAGTTCTTTGTACGAGCCATCCACGCACGGGTGAACTCTGAGTCGAACCGTTGGAACATTACCAAGGAAAGTGCCAGTCCGACACACTGAGATAGCACAATCGATACACATCCTGTGAAAAAGACCAAAATCACAATGGCCGTCTTAAGCACACCAAGTGCCAGTTGTAGCATCACCTCTTCCAAATATAGCTTTTCCGTCTTCTTAATACGGATACAGGCTGAGTGGTTGTTTCTTGAAGAGTCTCCGTGATGCCCATCTGCGGTGGCGATGGGTTCTTTAATGTGTTGCCCCGCGAGCGGGCATATTTTCATTGGTTGTAAATAGTACCGGTACCTACCTACCCACCAACCACACAGAGCCAACCGTTGGGAAAGCTCAACAACGACAATCAGGAAACCGTCGTTTAGCGTATATTTTCTTCTGGTTGGTTCAGCATGGTTTCACGGCTTAGTTTTAAGGGTGAGAAGAGAAGAACAACGAAAAAAAGGGTCCGCAAGGTTCTTAGACGGCGGTCCACTGAACCTACGCTCGAGATCGACAGAGAACTCATTGAGACATCATGGACTTCTGCGACGGCACTTGGGGATATCCAAGGACCATTGATGCTCATCCATCCATCACAGAATGATTCTGTTTTGTTGGCCCTTAGTTGTGACTCTGAAGGAGTACTTTCCATGCGCGCGAGCATCGCTTTAGCTGAGACTCCCATCAACTTCCCACCTGAAGGTCTTACTTCTAACGCATATAACGAGCAACCAGTTCATCGTGTAGAGCCTACAAGCGTTGATCAGGTCATTGTTGCTGTTCCTGTAACTCATATGATACCTTCTGGGAGCGTCCATGCGAATCGCGTGAAGCTTGCATTGAAATCTCAAGGAAAGTACCTTGGACGTTGCAACGGCGATGGCGTCGGTTGTAAGAGTGAGGCCATTAGTCAAGCTGAGATCTTTGAGTTTGAAAAAGTGGTAAAGGATGATGCGATATGGTTCAGCATAAGGCTTGGTGATGCCAAGGTCGTAGTGTCTGAGGACTGTTCAGTGGAACTCGCTTGTGACAGAATGGATACACAAAGTCTCTTTATCGTAAGAGTCCAGGCGAAGAACTCCGTCATCGGTAAGGCCCTCCTGAGCCGGCAGATAGAATCAGGGGTATCTTCTGAAAACACTACAGTAAGTGCGGTTCGAAATGCTACGGAGTCTCTAAGGAAAGCCAACATTGAAGTCACACCAGCCACTCTTAAACGACTTGAAGATGCTGTATTGAGAGGAAAACTAAACGAGCAGCTTCTAGACGAGCGACAGCGCTCAAAACACGATTCGAGATGTTAGGAAAGATCGTAATACTGGTTCTTCTCTGCATCATATGTTTCACCCTGTAAGTCCATCTCTTGCTTTGCGATACGCGGATATAGCCCAATTTTCGTTATCTCTCCACCACTACCCAACGCAGGTCCAAGACCGTCGCATATCAGCGAGATTCCTAGACGACTCTCTTCAGATGGCAGCACTACATCTGCGAACTCTTTAGTGGGATTAATGAACTCGTTGAACTCTGGTCTTGCATTTTTCAAGTAGTTCTCCAATAATGCCGCGAGATCTTTCCCATCGGTGAGCACATCCTTGAAAATCCATCTATTAAGGCGGTTATCGGCGTCACAGTCTACAAACACTTTCATACTAGCCATCTGCCGGAGGTCACGAGAATATAGAGCATAGAGCCCAGGAATCAGGATCATAAGGTTGTCGCCGACATTGGATGCTTCAAGCCCATATATCTTTGAGAGGACCTGCTGGAAGTCAAAGCGTCCTGGTCCAATAGGGGTAGTTATATCGGGCACCATGAAGTGATCCAGCTCAATTATATGTGTTTGGAGGTTTGGGATTTCCGTCATACTGGCCTGGATCTCATTACAGACTGTGTGCTGAAATGATGACATCTTTGTTAGCAAAAAAAGAACCCTCAAAGGGCACAATCGTTCGTGCACTCACTTTCCCAGCACTATGGCCTCCTCCTATGAGCACTATGACCGTATTCCTCGGCATATTCATAACAATTCACCTTTTCAGTAGCTTTCAGCATACTTTAAAAGTATTCGTTTCTTGCAAGGAAACTGCTTTTTTAAAGGCGATGTGTGGTTACGTGGCACTGGCGCTACTCAATTTTTATAGAGCACCAGCCTCATCACCATCAAAAGTTTTGACGATGGTAGAATGAGTTTCGACTTTAGGCGACGAAAAGGTGACCACGATGTCTCTGGATAGACTGCAAGACTCTGAGCTTGAGTTCCGGACTTCCCGGAATGTGGAGGTCGTTGCTTCGTTTGAAGAGATGAGTCTTAAGGAGGACCTTCTGCGTGGTATCTACTCGTACGGGTTCGAGTCGCCGTCGGCCATTCAGTCCCGTGCGATTCTCCAGATCATCTCAGGGAGAGATACCATTGCACAGGCACAGTCTGGTACTGGTAAGACTGCTACGTTTTCCATAGGAATGTTGGAGGTACTCGATACCAGGAATCGAGAGACCCAGGCGATTGTTTTATCACCTACGAGGGAGCTCGCAGTTCAGATCCAGAACGTGATAAAATCGCTTGGAAGCTATATGAACGTCCAGTGTCATGCTTGTATCGGTGGAACTTCCGTTGGAAGCGATATCAAACACCTCGCTAAAGGCCAGCACATTGTCAGTGGTACACCCGGACGCGTGCTGGATATGATAAAGAGACGCGACCTCGCTACGAGGAACGTCAAGATGCTGATTCTTGATGAGGCCGATGAGCTTCTCAGTAAAGGCTTTAAGGAACAGATCTACGATATATACCGACAGCTTCCATCCAGTACCCAAGTTGTTGTGGTGAGTGCGACATTACCCCGCGATGTGCTTGAAATGACGAGCAAGTTCACAACCGACCCTGTAAAGATCCTTGTCAAGAGAGATGAATTGACACTGGAAGGAATCAAGCAGTACTTTATCGATGTTGAAAAAGAAGATTGGAAATTTGATACTCTCTGTGACTTATACGACTCCCTCACGATCATGCAGAGTGTTATTTTCTGTAACACAAAAAAGAAAGTGGACTGGCTAACAGATAAAATGAGAGGCGCCAACTTCACGGTTGTGGCGATGCACGGTGATATGAAGCAAGATGAAAGAGACCAGATAATGAACGACTTCAGATTAGGGAACTCGCGTGTTCTGATCTCCACAGACGTGTGGGCCCGTGGGATTGATGTTCAACAGGTGTCGCTTGTTGTGAACTACGATCTGCCGTTTGATCGTGAGAACTACATTCACCGTATTGGCCGTTCTGGAAGATTTGGGCGTAAAGGTGTTGCCATTAACTTTGCCACCACTGAGGACATTCAGGTGCTCCATGACCTGGAGCAGTACTATTCTACACAGATCGATGAGATGCCAGCTAACTTGGAGACGTTGTTCTAGCTTTACACGTATTTATATATATCATTAACAATGATTTCATCTCCTCCCTGTACATATTCAGGTTCATGAGGCGTTGACTGTAGCTTCACTTCCTCACCACCTTGAGCAGCTGCTCATTGCGATCTTTAAATAACCCAACCATCTTTTTCAGCTCGCCCAGATCCTTTGTAGGTACAATTTTGTCCATCCCCTGTAGTTCGCTCCTTGTAACATCAATCTCTATCGTCTTACAACTATCCTTGTCCTTGATTCGCACGTCCATAACTTCAACATCGTCGCTCAGACACTTGTACGAAACGATATTCTCACCATTGGCGTCCATATCAAGAATAAAAGCCTGTTCATCCGCAGGAATGTGTGACTCCAAGGACAGGTAGAGAGGATCGTCTAGAAATACATAGCGGATCTCCGGATAGGTGGAATGGGGGTCTCGTAATGCACAGTCTTGTACTGTTGAAGAGTCTGACAACACAGGGAAGTACGGGATGGACGATTTCTCCCAGTGTTTTGGCATATGGAGTATATTCTCAATATCTTGTCTTAGAAAGCAAGTGGTATTCCAGCTTTCTCTTTTCAAACGTATGGACTGCTGGACGGTGTGACTATTAAAGTGTTGAATGGTAGGCTCTAGACTAATGGCACTGGTTTCTGGAGTAGGTGGTGGAAAACACCCGCACACCACTTGGCTTGTAGTCTCCAGTTTCTTAGTTCTTTCCATGTGGATTATGTAGAGACTACAGCACTACAAGTCCACAAGGGTTTATCCCCTGGATCCAAAATTGAATTTTGGAATAGGAAATGGGAATTGGGTAACAAGCATATATCGCTATACGTTCATCGTGTGCAAGTGACCAATTCCACACACATGAAACGGATATGAAACGTATATAAAATGGGCCAATGATCAGAACTAAGAGTGTTCTGTAACAAAAGCCTGATTCGTCAGACAATGCAGAGTTGCAATTAAAGAGTAGTGGATTTCCGTCGCGTCGTTCAGTTGGTGTGTGTGTGGTGTGTTATTGGGGTGGAACTCGACACAAAGTTCTTAACCAGCTCGCTATTCCCAAGAACAGGGTTCAGTAAAACACAACTAACAAAATATTCGAGTCCCCGAGCACGTTTCGCCAGGAACTCTTTCTTGAGGTTTCCAAACATCTTCTTAGGAGGAAGTTTCGGGATCTCACCAGCATGGTCTGGAAAAGCCCGTACGAGACTCGTCCTTAATGTGTCAAACTCGCTATACCTTTTCAGCAGTTTGATATGCCCGCCCTGGACGGTTTCAATAGCGACACTCCACACGGCAAACATTTGGTTATTGGACCCTGTTACTACCGTACAGTCTCCAAGATGTACATCTGTTGCCCACGTGTCCCTATTCCTCCTAGGAGAAAGCGATGACAGCTCTGGGTACTCAGACTCGTCAATGTCCTCATCCACAAGAACTATGGGCACTGGTGCGACCCGTGTTAGTTTCTGCGTGCTATTAGCCATCCTTGTGGGTTGACGTATTGTCCAAATGCAAAAATATTTCCACTTTTAAGTCAAAGGATTTGCAAACTGGTAGTGTTGCGGCCCTTTAAAGGTGTCCTTCCATTGGTATGCTTCCTGTACTGAGATCCTCCCCCATCGCCCAGTGGGAAAAAAATGAAGGCGCGGGACTTCACCACTCTTTGGCATGGAGACACAGGGCATTCAATGTAGCTATCAAAGACTAATTGTCTAGCTACCGAAGACTAGCTATCCACATCGAAAAACACACATCCATGGACCGTCTTCACAGAAAAATCACACCGCTTAAACAGTTGTGGTACCGCTGGAAGTCTCTTCGAAACGTGCCGTTACGGCGCAAATGGTTCGTTGGGTACGACCTTGAAGGCAACACCTTCTGGGAGTTCCGCGTGGATGGTGGCAAGTTACGCCGACTGGTAGAATACCATGAGAAAAGGGATACTCTAGCGGAGTATTCCCAGAAGAAAGTCCATCCCAGATGGTCTTCATGGCTCACTTTCACGAGACCAACACCACCAACTTTACAAGAGCTGGTAGCAGATGAGCAGAGACTACAGGTGATGAAGATCCTGGCTCAGCAGGCAGATGAGAGGTGGAGAAATGAAAGTGTCCTTACAGAGGAGAAGAGGATTCTTCATGAAAAGATCCTCTCCGTAAGATCTGCAATTAAGGAAGAGAACACTCAGAGGACCAATGGCGAGCATGATCCGCCGTTATTAAGTCCATCAAAAAGGCATTCGCAAAAGACAGAGGACTCATGTATTGAAGCAGCACACATTCAACCAAGAAGGTAGGAACTGCCGCTACATGCTTGTATATATACTTTTTATTATTGAAGCAGACTATATATATGAGGGAAGAAAACAAAAAAACACAACTAGCCATATGATTGCCCCACAGACTTAAACCTTACATTGATGCTTCCCCTTATTTATCACTGTCATTATTTATCACTTTCTTCATGGCATCCATCACAATGCTATTATATTTGCTCAGCAACTCCTCCTCGTAGTTGAAAATGGATTTCACTTCCTTCTTAATGAGTGAGATCTCTTCTGGTGAATATGCATCTATGTTCTCTCTAAAGATTCGTAACTGCCTCTGTAAATCCTCGGCACTCACTTTGTTCTCCTTGTTGATATTCAGACCACTCTCAAGGCCTTTGGAGTCTTGTAACCGTGTCTTGTTGTTCAAGACGATCGACGATCTCTTCGTTCCGGGACTTGGTGGTGGGTTCATACCACTGTTGTTGGATGTAGGGCTTCGTGGTGTAGGAGATCTAGGTGCTCTTGGTGATCTTGGAGATGTGGGTTGTCTTGGTGAGGTCGGAACCGTTAGAGTCAAGTTGGTTTTAGGGGTATTAGAGAGCTTAGATGGTGTCATCTTGGCTGTCGACTGCAGTTTTGAAATTGTTGGGGAATTGATTAAAGGCGTGGATGATATGCTGGATGGCCTTCTAAGAGGCGTTGATGTCTGGGAAAGAGAAAGGGTTTTCTTAATCTTTCTAGCTACTTTCGGTGGCGTAGCAAAATCTGTGTACTTTTGGATTGTAGATTTGGCACCCGTTGGAACTCCTCTAGACTGTGCTAATGTCCAGCTGAATAAGCACCCGTTGCTACTTAACGTTATCAAATACTGATTAAACTGCAATAAGAATTTAATGGTTTCTGAGTGACCCCAGTTAGCCGACAATTGGCGACCATTGATATAGTTGAACACGCTAATGCTTTTGTCGGAGCAAGAACAAACAATATGCTGTGGCGATGTCACAACCATGTTATCGACAAGAACTGAATCATTATCTGGTGTATGAAGTTTGAGCGCTCTTGTTGGCTCTAAGGAGTTAATACTAAAAATTGTAATTTGCTTGTCCATTGTAGATACCACGAGCTCATCGTTGGTGAGGGTCATAGCCGTTGGTGAAGACTTTACAGAAATAGTCTTCTCTTTTTCAATCGAAATAACACCCTCACCAATACTTAATTTGTGAACGGAAATGGATCTGTCTGCAGACGAAACATATATCTTATGGTCAAAATAAATGAGTTGAAGCAAGTTTCCTCTGTGCTCTGCCAACGTCTGGAAGATATCCCAGTCACTTGTGATATCTTTGGATTCAGATCCTTCGTTCTTTGTACGAGAATATATTTGAATCATACGATCTCTACCAATACTGACAATAAATTGGAAACACCCCATCTCGAAAAATTTCACGTCATTGACAGTGAACTCGTGTGCTTGTATAGAGAATATCTGTTTTCCTTCCTTATTGTAAATCATCAAGTTACCATATGCATCACCCAGAATGATCTCTCCATCTGGCATATCATCCAACGCAGTGATGTAGTTGTCTATGACCTTGCCTGGTATCTCGGGTATCATAATGCGGGAATAGTCTTTCAAGACGAGGGTTTCGTGGTCAATACACTTCAAAACGCCTTCCTTCGTCCAGGTAACGACTTTTCCGGAGAATGTCTTCTTCACACCGTATGCACTCTTGGATAGAGAATCGATGAGATGAGTAGATTGTTTTGTGACAGTATCAAATAACTGAATCTCTTCATTTGATGTGATGTAAACTAGGAATTTTTCAGTAATCTGTCTCATGCATGTTATTGGAGCGACAAATTTCACCTTTGACGGAGATTCGGCAAAGGCGTCATTAGTTTTGGTGAGAGCATCTTCTAGGATAGTTGGTGAGAGCTCAGTGATCTGATCTGTAGCAATCCAAAGTTTATCAGAGAACATATCATTGAGAATGGCTCCAACCTTGGAAATACCATGGTGTACATATCTCAAAACCAGAGAGTTCGTGAGGCAGTTATACTCGCATATTTCGCCAATTGACGTCAATAAAAGAATGCTGTCCTCTTCTTCGTCGTCGTTACGTGTGACTGGTGTTGCATAAACAAAGTTCCCATTGATGAAATCGCCAAGTATGACATTCTTACCCTGGATCATGGACTTCCTCTCAAACTCTTCAAACCTCCATATCTTTATGTGTCTAATTCCAAATGTCACAATCATGCCGTCATGCCAGAGAACGCCGTGTACTTGAGAAGTACACTTGTTGGCACCCACTATTGATACTGATGTTCCAGCAAGACGCCACACATATATAAATCCATCATGTGGGTCGCCTATGCTTAGCAGATACTTAGAATCTGGAGAGAAATGAAGAGCAGATACACCAAAACTATGCTCTGTGATACTAAGAAAAGGGAATTCATAAGAATCTGGTGCGAGGGAGAAAAGCAAGATGCGTGGCTGTGTGCCAGTTTCTCCAACAGCGAGTAGTCGCTCGTCTGGAGAAATGGCAATGCATGAAATGGTCTTTACCCTCTGGCTAGCGCTCTTTATCTGTGGAGATCCAAGCGAAAGGTCTGCCATTGACTTCGTAGTAGAATTAGCACTGGCATCATCTACTGTGATTGTCTGTGCAACTCTCGGAAGCCCGTACCTATCCTTGTCGTCGATTTGGGACTGCTGTCCTATCATGTTTAAGTACGAGTAGGCACTAGCTTGTGAGCTCCCCTGGGACGACTGCTGGGAGTTCGTCGCACAGAAGAAGCGCTGGTCAGAGAGAACACCATTGTCCTTGTCCACCTTACAAACCACCACACCACCGCTGGCGGTATATGCTATGAAGTTCTCTGAGGTGCTAAAATTGCGTTGAGAG
Source organism: Petasospora xishuangbannaensis (assembly GCA_030585085.1). Lineage (NCBI taxonomy): Eukaryota > Fungi > Ascomycota > Saccharomycetes > Phaffomycetales > Wickerhamomycetaceae > Petasospora > Petasospora xishuangbannaensis. Next base: position 183,119 of record JAJMBV010000012.1, on the reverse strand, counting down.
TTCGAGCTCGTTCCGTAGATCCTCGATATCTGCAAACACGGATCCGCCATCGTCGTAGCTCCCATTTCAACAGCCTGTCCTACCGCCATCGTCGATATCAAAAGCCGGTTTTTTATTTTAGGTGGAAAGACCATTCCTTTATGTTTGTTTATGTTTTGCGATGCCTTATTGTTTACATATCATGCGCGCACGATCCCAAACGCTCGGTCTAGACATATGGCTAAAAAGGATCTCTGGAACTGGTGTTAAAGACTACGGAGAAAATCCGGCATAGAAATACCTGGAAAAGGCAATTTTCCCCGTGGTGAGGCTGACACCAATAGCTCGATCTATCAGTACTATGTAGATGTTTTATGTGTATTGTAATAAACCTGTTGTGCTCTTGTGTAAGTGAACCGTTTCGTGGTGTATGTGCAAATGTGCGTCGACTTCCATGTAAAAAAGGGTGGTCGGGGTGCAAAGCCCAGCTTGGCTTAAAATAATAAACAACAGGCCACGGAGGCACGAGAATGTACCTGTGCAGTTCCTGGGGCTTGTTGGAGTTTTAATAGCGGGTTTGTTTCGGGTAGGAGAATTCGTTATGTCTCTTCAAGAAAAATTGGGGTTTGCTTCCGGAAGAGAGAATTGGCTACGTCACTATAAATAATTCGGGTACACCTATATATTTATTCTATATATATTTATTCTATATATTTTTTTATTCTCTATAGAACTGATCCAGAAACAAATACTTGCTGGATGAGCAACAAGAGCGCAATTCCAGAGTAATTTAAGAGTACTATATGCTTTTGTATTGGAATATGGAGGAATAAGGGGGTTTCGGAGCATATCAAGTGTTCTTTCTCGAAAAAAGAGTTAAGGTATTTTGCCGGTGGTATACAAAATAGTGGGTTTTGCATATTATCGGTCTAGGAACAGAATCTATTAATGGCACAGGTTAGACATGATCGCTTTTAGAGTGATCAAAGATGTCCACAGCCCGTTTGGAGTCCAGTTATGATCATAATAATGATCGGATGAGAGCACACACTGCCTTTATTGGGCCAGAAGGTCTTCTCAGTGGATGTAACGAGGCCGAATCTTACACTAAAAAGCCTACATTACTAGACAATGTGATAACGATGCTACGATGAGGGCGATAAAAGGTGGTGAAACAATGAGCATTCACAGAGCAAATACTTATGGGTGTGGACGGATCATAGCCCCGTATGTACAAAGTTGGTATGAACTAATCCCTTAACAAACACACACGCACACACATACATACATACACCTGGCAGCACCTCTCACGAAGTCTTCAGAAGAACGGGTAGAACTCGTTGTACTTCTTCGTGTAGTAGCCAGTGGACAGCAATCCCAAGGTGGTCAGGATAATAGGAACTGGTTTCTTGAAGGCCACAGGGATTCCTCTGGAGATTCCAGCAGCCAGAAGCAGCGCAGAGGCACCAAGAGCGATCTCTAAACCTCCATCGGCATTCTTTCTAAGAAGATAGCCCGCAAACCCGTAGGCTGCGGAGAACGTGAGACCAGCAGCGAGAGATGGGATAGAACCCTTCTTCCTGTAGAATTCGAATATGTTAATGCTTCAGGTCCTCGGTCAAGGTTTCATATAGGAAAGTCACTTACAAATAGCCGGCAGTTCCGCCTGCTGCGAGAAGAGCAGACATGGTAAAAGCTGGGTGATCCTGTTGAAAAGAACGTTAGCACACCGACTCAAGCGGGAAAGAAACTTAAGAAAACACAAACACCACATATCCCAATATTTGGTGCCCGATTCCACTTTACACTCACCATTTTCGTTCAGTTAGCGACCTTGAGAACGATTCCGTTGACTAATCGATGGACCAGTTGGTCGTACCCATAGATCACGGCCGTAAAGGCCGACACTTCGTGGTGTCCGGGTGTCGGACCTGTCGCACGTTCGAACCCCACCCACCACATCTTTGTTTTGGCCTAATTTTGGAAGCTTATCGATTTGAGGCACACCATAGCTGAATGGCCCAGAATCCCACATGTAGATAAAAAGCGCCTGTTCCTTCAGAGGTGGCAATTGGACTACTGAGGGGTTGTATACGTCGTGGGAGTATTTTCAAGAGCCCCAAACCGTGTAGCAGCAATTGACCCACGACGTTCTGCGTACTGCTGAAGGTCTTCACAATAGATCTAATCGATACAATCAGCACGCTTCATCCTTTCATTATCTCCGAGATACAAGAACCAGCCAAGTATTACAAATACGGTTGAATTGAGCCCAGTCACCCACAATGGACCGGCCAAAACAACTGGAACACCTGGAACACTGTTCTCGGGTGACAAAGCCTTTCAATGAGAAATTGATGTTGTTAAAGCTGAAACGGATCAACGAGCTCAATTCGGGTTTGAAAGAGTGTCTTGTGCGTGAGCGGATGTACACGTCCAATGCGTCGTACTCGTTTATGGCGTACACTCAGGAACACAAGGACTACGCACTACCAGAGCTATGGGGGTATATGCCACCGGGCCATAACCACTTTCGAATCAATTCGGGGAGTGGTGGTAAGGGCTCGCGTGTCGAAGACGGTGGGTGTTGCACCATTATGTGAAACAATCAGCCGTTTCCATGCCCTCATTCCTCCATTCTTACTCAAGTAGAACCGATTACACTCCATTGTTTAGAACGGCTATAGTCATCGTTATTTCGTCGCCTACACGCCAAGACTGCGATCGTTACACTCAATCAACGTTATACACCTCTCTCCATATCGAACACAATAGATCTCCTTAGATCCCAAGGTCAGCCATGTGCTTTAGCCCAACTGTTTCTCGCCTTTCTCCAGCTCAAACTTCAGATGGTCCTTATCAGGCAAGATTCCTTCAGACTTCCCTTGAGACTTCCCTTGAGACTTCCCTTGCGACTTTCCGTGAGACTCTACTCCAGACTTTCCTTGAGACTCTACTCCAGACTTTCCTTGAGACTCTACTCCAGACTTTCCAGCACCGGACTCGGAACCACTTGATCCATCTTCCTCGTCTTCGCCACAACCACAGTTGTAGTCTTCGATTATGTGTGTACAATCGTAGATATCATGACCTAGTCGCTTGTTGACCTGGTTGTGTAGATGGCATCCCCAGATAGCAGCTGTCTGTCTGGACGATGTTTGTGGAGGGAACTTCTCGAGAAGCTTAATAAAATGGCGGGCACAGTCGCCACAAGGATATACCTTGGCGAATAGGTAGATGTACTGTTCGAGTGTTTGACCTTCGCCCTTTGTAGGATTCTCTGGGTACCGAGCTAGGATTGTGTGGAAGAGTTTCCATGCAGCATTTCCTAGCTCTATTTTGAGGGTCTCGTTGGTCATCTGAGGCATGAAAGGAATTTCTACAACCTCACCAGTATCGGAGCTGTCAGAACTACCAGTATCAGGGTTCTGCTTCTGATTCTTCTGTTCTTGTTGCTCACTCTGTTGCTTCAACTGTTCTTGCTGTTGTTGCTTCTGCTGCTCCTCTGGTGCTATCTCCTGTGGCACCACGTCCCTGTGCGAGTCCTGGGGTCCTTCCACAAATCCTTCCTTAGAACCTCCAACAAGTCCTCCTTGCACTACCATTCCTACACCCTGCTGTCCCATCCCGTTCGCTCCTACTCTTCCCTGGTTCCCGTCCTTAACACCTCCATTCGTTGTTCCATGAGACGTTGCGATAACAGCATCCGCTCTCATGGGCTGTGGATCCTGTAACTGGGCAGAAGACGTCACAAAGTAGTAAAGTCCGCCCAGAATAAGACACGACACTATCAGTGATTCCACTGGCTTTCTTATAAGTCTCATAGTGTTGCTTGTTGGTCTAAATCGTTTCTTCCTGTTGACTGCTGAGAGGGCGCCAGTGGATCGACTCATCTTTATATACGCGCGCGCCCCTATGCAAAACCCCGGTCGCTCACTCACGCGCTATTAACGCCTGGACAGTCCCCTTTACCACCACTATCGCCAGGTCTAAACTCGGTGGTCCACAACACAAACACCCAAAACGTTTATATAAGGGCACCACAATGTCGAGGGAGTTCTCTATACCGTCAGGCCGGCCTACACAGCGGCCCAGCACTAAAGGACAAGCCGCTGCTTCGCCCCAATGCATCCCGTTCGTACAGATCAACGCCGCCCGTGAGATGTTTGCTTCCACAGCAAGAGCACGGGCGCCTTTGGCGGCTGGTGGGCCTGTAGGATCGCCTCAGGGTCCTCTCTTGGGGACTCCACTGCCATCTTCTTTGTCTTCATCGTCTTCTTCTTTGTCTTCTTCATCTATTTCACCGTTGGTAGTACCGCCGTCTTCTCAACCGCTGTCATCCTCCAGCTCTAAGCCATTCACATCAAGGCTTTCCAGAGCCGGAAATACGTACCCACCGGTTCCAAACATACACAGTGGACGTCTTGTAGACTCTGTGGAGCCCCCGATTGATACAATGGGCACACCAATGCCCACAATCTACGTTCCTGCTAAGAACCACGACGTGAACGAGTGTAGGAACGCCCAGTGTGCCCACTGTGGCCGTGTGATCATCCCTTCGCCTGTGGCTTCGTTCCCTGTTGCTGAAACTCCCAGCATCTCTGTTGGGGATTGGGAGGTTTACACAACGAAACAGCCGATCCTGGCATCTGATGAGATTGATGCTGAGACCGAAAGACTGGGAATTCCTCTTCCAGAGATGATCTTTGGACATAACCGTGTTGAGATCAAGAACAATGCTAAGGAGTTTGCAATTTCCTTCAATACCCCGGACTCATTGAGTCTTGTGGATACGACGGGAAAGGACTTGTTACAGGTGTCGTACTCTGAGGAATGGTTCTCCACGAGAAAAACTAATGGCGATGATGTTAAGGGCATCGTCAAGCCCTTTGATTGGACATACTCAACAACGTATCGAGGCTCTGTCAATGAGAAAGTACAGTTACAAGAAGCAGATAGCGATACTACGATCCCGTTAGATAAGCTAAAAAGGCCCGACCCGATCCTGTTTTTCGACGAGCTCGTACTGTTTGAAGATGAGCTCGGTGATAATGGCATATCAGTACTTACCTGTAAGATACGAGTGATGCCTGAAAGATTGCTACTTCTTTGCCGCTTCTTCCTCAGAGTCGACAATGTTATCTTCAGGGTTAGAGACACACGGGTGTACGTGGAGTTTGCAAAGAACCTTGTCATCAGGGAGTACAAAGAGCAGGAAGGAAGCTACAGTGATGTGATGAAGAAGATTAGCCCCATCGCTGGCGATCCTCGGGCGTTTCTAAGGGACCAAAACTGGATTTCACAGAAACTCCCAGTCAAGAAAATCACTACCGATGTTGTAATGCTGTAATTGTTTTGATCTACACACCTGTTTTCCAAAAAAACTTAATATCCCCATTCTTCATCTGACAATTCATGAAATAATCTTTTGTGCAGCCTTTATATCGTCGTAAGCTGCGCTCTTCTTATCAATGATGTCACTAAGCTGTTTCTTGGCCACCTTGTGCAACTTCTCGAACTCCACTTTCACACCTTTGGACTTGTTCGAGCCCACCTCCATAAGCTCTTTCGTAGTAACAAACACACCACTCCACGCACGGACGTAGTTTCCACATAGCTCCACAGCTCGAAGGAAGTGCTTTGCAGCACTTTCTAGCCTCTCAACTTGTCCATCTCTTACAAACGCTGCATGTTCGAGCTCCCCAATCCGTGCAAACGCATAATAGTTGAAACTCTGTTGGAGTAGGATCTCGTGGTAACAGTGAACGGCCTTATCGAAATGTCCTACACAGTAGTACGCCTCGCCAAGCTCAGCCCACGTTTCCATGTCTAGAGGAACAACATCCAAGAATCCATTGAGCGCATGGATGTAATCCTCGGGCTTTGTAACGGTCTTTGTCAGCGCAACACGCTTCTTGACACACTGGATTTCCTCTGATGATCTCTGGGAAAGGTACTTGGCAGCTTCAGGCCCTCCTTTAGTGGCCTGGAGAAACGTTGCTTTCAGAACCGCAATCCGTGGCGACGGCTCGTCACCAAACTTGTCAATGAGCCTGTCAAGACACCTCTGGGCCTCGTGGTCCTTACCGGCAATCAACGAGAGGAAGAACTCGAGCTCGAGAAGATCGTAGTGCTCAATTTCACTTAGAGAATGGCGATTGTGGCCATTGCGTAGCTGCTCAAGCTGGCGAAGCGTCCCCGCCGTCTGTTCAGGGGAAAACGTGCAGAAGAGAGCGAGCTGGTGGATCTCAAGCAGTTTCTGTTTCAGAGACATTGTGTGATTAAGTGGTGGAAGGTCCTCGTGTCTATCCAATTGGACTCTTGCAGCGATTTCTTTCTCTATATCGCCCTCAAGGACACGGGGTTCTCCTTCATTTCCTGCCTTTTTGTGGTGTTGAGGGAAGTGCTTCATCGGCGCGGCTGCCACTGCCCTCGGTGATGCCCTCGGAAATGACAGGACACCCCCGGCTTTTTTTTTCTCCACCGTAAAAAAAAAGTTTTCATACTGAGACGGCGCCATCGAACTCGGAGTAGCAGGCCTTTTTAAACCAAAGAGAAGCGTTCTATCAGCAATCTGTGACACCATTGGAACAGATTTTATGGATATATATCGATACATTCCGGTCCCATCCACCCTTTCACGCTGCCTCGGACCCGATAGCAGGTAACGTTCCGTCCCCGTGATTATAGCTGGACGTTGTTACACTTTACTCCATTACAAGAGGTCCCATAACACCATTGATCCACACAGCTCCATTGCCACCGGAGTTGGAAGAAAAGTTGACACAGAGTCATCACATAGAACAAACACTTTTCAAAACGGAACAAAACAAAGATGTCAACAGTTAACATTTGCAGAGAGAACACTGACCCGTTCTACCGTTACAAGATGCCTCTGCTTCAATCGAAGATTGAGGGCCGTGGTAACGGTATCAAGACGGCTGTTGTTAACACTGCTGAAGTTGCACGTGCACTCGGTCGCCCTGCGTCTTACTTGATCAAATACTTTGGTTTTGAGCTTGGTGCTCAGACTTCCATCAACGATACTACTGAACGTTACTTGGTTAACGGTGTCCACGACGCCCCAAAGCTCCAGGATACTTTGGACGGCTTCATCAACAAGTTTGTTTTGTGTGCTTCCTGTAAGAACCCAGAAACTGTGTTTGTCATCACGAAGACTGACGACCTCGTTAGAGACTGTAAAGCCTGTGGTGCAAGATCCCCATGTGATCTTCGTCAGAAGCTTTCATCATACATTCTTAAGAACCCTCCAGACTCTGCCAAGGGTTCCGGTAAGAAGAAGAAAGCTGCTACAGCATCTGCTAATGTTGTTGGTGGTGGTGTGTCGATCTCCGATATCGCCAGTGGAAAGAAGAAGGAATCTGGTTCCCAGCAGGACGAGGACGAGGATCCTGACTCTGACGATGATGTTCTCGCCAAAAAGATCAATGAAGAGGCACAGGCTCTTCCAGATGCCCAGCCAATTGCCGATGACGATTGGGCTGTGGATGTCTCTGAAGAAGCAGTCAGAAAGAGAGCTCAGGAGCTCGAGAACATGACCTTGGAGAATGCTAAGAACGAGTTTGACAAGTTTGGTGACTGGCTACTTGAGTTTGGCGAAGACAAGGACGAGTTGCCATCCGATGTTGAGATCTACAAAAAGGCTGTTGAGCTTGGAATCGTTGGTGAAGAAAACACTGTCCAGGTTCTTGCCCAGTGTTTATTCGACGAAGACATCGTGGATGAGATTGAAGGCCACAAGGGTATGTTGTCCAAGCTCATCACATCGCCGAACCACGAGAAGGCATTCCTAGGTGGTTTGGAGAGATTCCTTGGTCTGGATCATCCAGAACTTCTTCCAAAGATCTCCAAGATCCTTATGGAGATCTATGACCACGAGATCATCTCAGAAGATGCTCTTAAGTCGTGGGGCTCCAAGATCTCGAAGAAGTATGTGGACAAGGACGTGAGTAAGAAGGTGAAGAAAGCTGCTAAGCCTTTCATGAAATGGCTTGAGGAAGCTGAAGAAGAGTCTGACGACGAGTAATCTCTCTCTTACTGTCTTCATTTATTCTCGGTTATTTGATTTTATGACTAGTCATTATATATAACATCTAACTTTTGCACTTCTAGCCAAAATCGAATCATCTACGTAGTGACCTATAAGGAAATGTATTTCATTACAGTCATGACAAATTGTACTAAACAAAATCATTGTGCAGCAGCTCTCTCCAACTTCTTGTTCATCTTTTTGTTCTTTTTGTTGTGTTTTTTGTTGCCAGAATCCTGGCCTTCAGCCTTGTGGAAAGGTTTGTTGAGCTTACCAGTAATTCCATTCATGTTGAAGAACTCCCTATCCAAGTCCTCAGTAGCGTTATATATAGCTGCCTGTTTACCACCGTGGTTTACTGATCGAGACTGTGTAGTCTCTGTGCCTCCAATGTGAGAAGAGAAAGACAGCTTTTCAACATCACGAGCCAAATCAACGTCTTCAATGCCCTTGGCACGAGCTGCTTGCAAGATCTGGTCCCTTCTATTCTCAGAGAGAGAATCAATGGTATAAAGATCCTTGTTGAACTCTCTCTTCTCCTGTTCCGACAACGGTTCGCCATCGATACTTGGTGGAGGATGGACATAAAGCAGTTTACCGTTGACGTAGTCTTTCAATATGTATCTGGAAGCTCTTGGCTCATCAGCAGAGCCGAAACCTTGTGTCATGTAGCCTCTGGCTCTTGCGTACGCCACAAGAAGCTCCTGGGCAGTTGGAATTCCTGTACCACCATCCTCTATGGCCTTTAATGGAATAGCAATACCGTAGACAGCCTCGAGGAAATACTTTGGGATTCTCTGTGCAACCAGCTGTGCAGGACCGGTGTACTCTCTGAGCTGGTCGATTGGTAGGACACCCGAGCAAACTAGTTCACCATTTGTGAACGCAAAGTTGGGGAACACAAGACCAGGACAGTCACACAAAAGAACCTGTGGTGAGAGGTGAATGGTCTGGAAATGCTTTGTCTTACCCGGAGTAGAAGAGACAGAAACCTTCTTTGACCCAATGAGCGCATTAATGGTCGAAGATTTACCCACATTCGGATAACCAACAAGACCGATTTGCAGTATTGGATCCGACCCATTCTGCGGTTTAGTCAATGGTTCAGGTGCCTCCTTCATAAAAAGCTCTTCAAGCTCTTCGATCTTCAGAATTCTAATGTTGTCATCTTGTTCCTGTGTCTGTTCAGCCGTTTCAATCTCTTCACCATTGGCCTCACGTTCCAAGAGTTGATTGGCCTCATATGCTGAGAAGAAAGTGTAATTTATTCCCCTGCTCTTGAAATAAGCAGCCCAGGCACTCCTTTGTTTCGGTGACAACAAGTCGGCTTTGTTCACCAGCAGTAAGTTCTTCTTTCTGTCATCGAGCTCCTTGACATATTTCTCCAGATCCGGGGATCTGAAAAGTAGGGGATTTCTAGCATCCACAATCTGAACCACAAGATCAGAACGCTCCACAACACGCCACAACTGTCTCCAGACCTCGAGATTTCTTTCGAATGGCGTCAGCAGCAAATCGTTGTTCTCTTGTAAAAGAGCCAGTCCGCGACGCCATTCCAGAAACGCCTCCTTCTCCTGTCTATCCAGCTGAAACTTGGTCTGTCCCTCTGTCCATTGTGGTCTTCTCGGCACTGTTAGCTGGTTCTCGTGCTCATGGTGAAGAGCAAGTGTAGCTTTTTCTTGGTCCTTTGTAAGCAGGTATGGGTTCCGGGTAGGGTCCACCTTGATGATGCGAACCTGGGAGAACCGATCCGCGGTGAAATCGGTATCTGCTAGTTCTGCGGTATTCAGAAACTCGTCTAGGGCGTTTTCTTGGGTAACAGACCGCAATTTCACCCAGTTGGCCTCATGTTTGTCGGTAGTAAATCTCATCTCACCGTCTGGAAGGTACTCGACCCTGTTTTCATTTGCACGAGCATGCTGAATAGACCGTCCAAGGCCAATCGTGTTCTTGTTCTTACGCTGGATGGGTTTGGGACCTTTTGGAGGGCCCTTCCACTTCTTTGTTGCTTCCTTTGGTGGCATCTTCGTATTTTAGGTGGTCTCTCAGTAGCTAACAAATGAGTTAAGAGAAGCTCATCGCAGCTGAAAATTTGTACAACAAAGGTCGAGCGGTACGCGCACTCTGCTATTGCTTTGATGACATAATCTGTAAATATTTGCTTATGTCATCGAAACGGGAAGGAACGCTATTAAGCGCAATTGTACTAATTGAAGCAGTATTTCCATTTCTGGTGTTTGGAGGTGTTCTTAAATGTTTTTAAGGGTCTCAAGGAGCTTCTAGGGGTACGTATTTCTTCACTTTTTGCTGCATTTACCATACCCATTTAATACCATGGGCGACCCCACAAGGCGATTACATATAGATACGAGCTTAGTTCCGTGGTTGGAGTATAATGGATTACATAGTTAGACTGTTGATACCATAAATGGGTATAAGGGATAGACCTGCTGTACGTTAAAACACCTAAAGTTGTAACTCTTATGGAGTTGGCCACGACGTGATGGGCTAATGGGACTGCTGTATTATATTGTGAAGAGACTGTCCGTGGTCTGGAGGTTTTGGTAACATGGCTGTAATCAGTACTTCAAACCCGGTGCTACCCATAGCAATAAGGAATGGCACTGGGTTATATTTCACTGGGGCGCTCTATTATAACCCTATGGTATTTCTTCATAGCATGTTGTGATCTTCCAAAGGTTATTATGTCCGCGCCTCGATCGAGACCGTCAGTCATCACACATACAAAGATCTAAGTTGGTGTGACACCACCACCAAAAACCTTTACTGTCCACCATGCCTAGGGATTCTTTTCTCAAAGAAAATGTGATTCCTCTGAACGTATTCTTCGATGGTAAGTACTTTGGGGATAATTGGGATTCATCAGAACATTTCCGCTAACGCCCGTCCTGGAAAGCCACTATATGCCAGCCACTTATCATTAAGTCACATGCGACTGCGGACATAAAAAAAGCCATTCTAAGTAAGGATTCATGGGAGTTCACCATTCTGGCGACCAATGGCGGGTCACAGTTTCGTGCAAAGATCACAAGTGCCAATTGTGAAGGGTTTAGAGGACGCGGTAATGGACTTCCAGAAGAAGAATGGACAACACTGGTGTATGAGCTCTTCTTTAGTGAACTACAGCTCAAGAAACGCCGTAATTCGATCCTATCAGCAGAAGCTTCGGGTGGACTTGACCTAGAAGATGACGAAACAGAAGTAAACTTGCTAATCAGCCAAAATCCTGTCCTTCGGCAGCTCATTGGCAGAATTCCATTGGAGAGAGTTGTTGATGATGAGAACAAAGGTGAAGCATCCGACGCTAGTGATGGAGGCCCAGCTACAACAATCCACAAGTACGATCTTTTCCAATGGATGTTTGTCCTATCGCGTCATAGAGATACACTGCTGGATGAACATGAAAAGGAAAGATTGGCAAGAATCGACGCTGATACCAAGAACAACTCCGGACTGGATGAACAGGAAAAGCTCGTAGCACTCATGGTTAGGGAACGGGAAACTAACATGAAAGTATTTACGGCCATCCTGAACAAAATGAAAGAGCAGTACCACCGAGCTTTAAAAGGCGAAGTCACTTGGGCTGATGAGGAGGAGGAGGATCTCTTCAACTTAGATATTGTACGAGAGAGCATTGAGAAGGTAAGGTTGGAAGAAGAGGGACCAAAGAGAAAGAAGAGACTGGTATCTAAGGTGAAGAAACCGCCTCTTCACACATCATCTCCAGACTTATCTCAAGAGGATCAAAAGGAGTCACACATTTCTTCAGGTCTCGATGAGACTGAAGAGATAGTTTCAGGGTTGAAGAAAGAACATGAGAGCACGAGTGGTGTTCACAAGTCATCTTTGGTCAAAAGTGAACTAGTTTCGAGCCCTATAGAAGCTACAAAAGCTGTAAGTCTTACATCTTTCAATCCATTCAAGTCAATTAAGCTGGAGAGTCCCGAAGCCGAAGGATTGACTTCTGACGAAGAAGGAATAGACGCGGATAACGATGCAGAGGTTCCCACTGACAGTGAGAGTGAAGAGGAATCCGAAAACTCTGGAGATGATATAACAGAAGTCGATACAGAATAGCTACAAGAATTGGACGAAGTATTAGCCGTAACGGTTTATATTGGCTTATTAAAGTACGTTGTTAAGGTTACGTTTCCATCTTTTCAATCACAACTTAGCAGCCTTCTTCTGCAACTCCTTGCTCAACACTTCATAGATCTCATCCGCAGCCTGCTGCAAATAGAAAGCTAGTTTCTCACTACTATTTCCGGAGCTTCTCCGAGTACAGACATTGAAGTGGAGGAAGTCATTGTTGATCTGGTAAGCAAGACCCCATCCAATTGGATTCACTTCTGACCAGCCCCATCCGTCGTGGAAGTTGGAGCTCAACTGGGATGTGGAAATAAGCCAAGTACCAGAGTAGTTGAACAATGGGTCGGATAGCAGTCCATGTGGAGTCTCGCCTTTCTTCAATTGAAATCTCATGCCAAGGAAGTGTCTGTCGACACCTTCACCATTGGATGCGTTCTTAATATAATTCAAATGGGATGCAAACGCCTCACGAATGTCTGTAGCACGTTGCTCATCAGAAACCGAAGGGTCCTCCCAATTGCGGCAAAACTTCAACGACTCTTCAGAAACAACACGCCCAGCCTCTGTACGGCCACCATAAAACTTTCTAGTAGAGCAAGCTTCATATGTAGGCCAAACAGTTCCAGTTAGCTTATAGAATCCCAATTGCATAACCATCTGTACAAATGCATCTGGAGAAGTTTTGAATTGCTTGATGGCATTCTTACCATACTTGTTGTAGTGAAGCACCTTAACATCGTGGTTCTCTATCTCATGGTTCAAGTTCTCTTTGGCAAAAGTAATTGAGTCCTTCACAGATGGGGAGATTTCAAATCTGAGGAGTTCTGGAGCTACATTGGAAGACGCCGTGATGTTGAAGTTTAAAGATTCCAAGAACACTTCGGGATTAATTTTTCTAAGCTCTCTGTTCAGGAACTCATTCAACAGCAAAGTTGGTGAACCGTCCATCTTGGAATGTTCACCAAGGAACCCAGAGTAACCGTTCTTGGCAACGAAGAACTGGAGAGATTTGTCGAAATATCTGTTCTCAGCATCGCCGTGCCAGCAGTAGTGTGCACGTTCTTCATAGGTAACAGGAATATCCTCATCCAGTGTGATAACGAACGCAGATTTGAATATCTCTGTAAGTGATTCAGCGTTTATAGGAGACTTAGTGAGATTCTGGAATGTGGCATACCATTTGTCTCTTGGAAGGGTTGTTAAGGTTCCAATGGCAGGTCCTTTTGGTAATCTCTGGGCAGTAGAGATGATGTCCACAAGCTGCTTGTGCACCTGAGATGATGGGAGTCTTTCAGTACCGTTGTAAGTGTAGAGCTTGAAGAAATGGTTGTTCTTCGCAACAACGACAAAGCCGTTATCGGCTGTCGAGTGGAACACATTTCCATCCTGACCTAGTTCTTTTGGATAACGGGAGTTATTAAACATCATTGTGAACGCCTTCATACAGTAAGGAGTGTCCTTGATGACCTCTGGAGGAATCGCCTCATTCATCAATAGCTCCGCAAAGTCCGTCACCTTCTCTATGATGGCCACTGCCTTATACACCTGGTTGTTGCCAATTGAGCGCAAGTGGTGAGGGAGATCCTTGTGACCAAAGAAGTACGACACATACGGCACAACTGGGTCATTATACTGAAGGTACGCATAATCATCCCAGTACTTGGAGAGCCAGTTTCTCTCATTCGCAGCCAACTCTTCTAGCCGCTCGTGAAGTACTTTACCCTGTCCCTGGAAAAAATCGTTCACGAGGGCTTCATGGCGCTTGTACTGTTCTTCTGACTTCACATAAGGCCTGATCGACTTGAGATAACGTTGTCTGGTGCTCTCAATTGATGGAACAGGAAGCGATGGAAGCTTATCCTGGAACTTGTAAGTCTCTCCCTTGAACCGGCGGGAGGATGTTGCAAAGGTTCTGGCCATTCTTCTAAGCATCAGGAGATGTCGTATGGAGCTCTGAAATCCCTGATCTATAGATATCGGCACACGGAAGACTGTCTGTATGTCAACAACGGTCCTTCAATCGCCTTTATAGACGTTTTTCACCCGCTTGTGAGGAAATGACCTTTGTCTTCCATGGCTTTTTTGTGGGGCAAAGGAGCCTCGGCTGGCTGGAGATGGCGCGACGCGGGCCTACGGTAGGCATCGGTCTAGGCTGTGTGCCTGGGGAGACTGGAGTTGGGTAAGATGTTGGGACTAGAGACTAGCTTCTCTACGTCTGGAGTAAATATATATATATCTATATGTTAGAAATTAGTATCAACCAAATAGCAATCACCTAGTGCTCACACAATGAGAACCGAGCCATGTAAGCCGAATCGTCGCCCATATCTGGTTCAGGAACAGACCTCTCGGCCATAAGGTCATTTCTAACAGCGAGTGCCTGTTCCATAGTCATAGGCAGCTTGCCCCCACTGGCCGATTGAACTTCTTTCTTCTCCTTTTCATCAATAAGTGTAGAATTGTCCCACCAGTCCTTTCGCTGGATAGGAACAATATCCGAGGATATAACTTTCTCGTTGTAAGGATCGCATATAAAGAAACATAAGATTTTGCGATGGCCGTGTTTGGCCTTATCCACTAACTCAAACGGCTCCACGTGGTGTTGGTATATATTTGGCCAAATAACAACCTTATTTGTCTCACTTGTGACGTCTCCAATAACTCTTACGAGTTCGTCTTCGTCCTTTAGCCCATACACATACTCCAGGCCAAGGTCGTCACTTTGCTCGTAGTATGGCTCCCCAAATGCCGTTCTGAAAGTGAGTTTGGAAGTGGAGATGTTTTCAGAATCAAAGTAGTAAATAATTGTAGCAACAATATCTTCATTAATCGTCCCTTCAACGTGCCAAGACCCGCCATCATAATTTGGTGAATCCGGCGTCAGCTCGATGGTGGCCATCTTGGTGATCACCTTTACTTCTCCGAAGGCTTTAAGATCAAAATCAATAGTCTCGGGATCCGACTCGTAAGGCGAAAATATTTCCCTTGCAAACATTTCAATACGTTGGTCCCAAACGTCATCGAAATCAACGGTCGGGTCATTCTCAGTCCTTTCCTCGATTTCTTCCATAATGTCATACATTGACTTTTTGCCGTCAGTGGAATATGGATTATTGGAAACTTCAGGGTCTACACGACAGTAGTCAGAAGAAGCAAACCGAGCAAGTGTGAAGTTAAGACCAGGAAGACAAGCATTGAAGATCCTGTTAAGTACAGAGTAAAGACCTTCATGTTTAATTGGGTCCAGGTTATTGATGTATGAATCAAAGGTAAAATGGCCTAAAGTGTTGATTTTCATAATACTAGGAAGCCATTGGAACTTCTTGGAGACTCCGTAGGACCATTCGCTAACCTGTTTGACGTCGCCAATCTCCTTTGAGTATTCTACAACTTTGAGTCCCTCGGATGTTCGAATAACAGTAGTTCCATACTGGACAGGGAACAACGATGGGTGCACAAGATCGATCACTTTGTTACCAGAGCCAGGATGGTAGTCCAATTCTCCACCAAATGAATCATTCAGCTTCTGAGTCAGTTCCACAAGTTCCGCTCTAGTAGTCTCATCAATTGCGGTCACACTGGCAACGATCTTGTAGTCGCACTGCATTGTGAAGCCGGCTTTCTCCATGTGGGGGTACACCTTCTCGATCTTGTCAACCCATTCCAGCTCCCTGAGAACATAATCGAACATTTTGTTTCCAGTAACTACATTAGGCAGCTGGCCGCAGAGCTCCTGTCGCCATTTTCTCGTGATTTCAGAGTCTTTGTACTTTCTTTTCCACTCTGACTTCGATCTGATTGCATTGGAAAGGTCATGCATGAGCCAGTGGTTGGTTGGTTGCGCACTAGCAGCCTCTTGCGAAAAGTTAGTGAACCATGGATGTGGAAACGGCGATACACGTCCTGATTTCTCTGATTGTTGATTGGCCATGCTAGTGTTTTTCAGGTTGTTTTTCAGGTTGTTTTGCGGGTATTTTGCGGAGTTCGCTACTCCAATCGTAGATCCGAGTCCACAAAGCCCCTGGCGACCCCCTTGCTTTATATACAGTCAGTCGTATGTGGAAAAAATAAAGGTGCGTTTCCAATAATCACAAGCTTTGGAACACGCCGAGCAATTCTATTCCCGCCAATCAAAGCGTCAATGGAGCATTAAGGGAATCTCCAATTCCTAAACTGGAAAGGTTGTGCTTTTTTCTGTGTATTATATATTTCAATAAAGGTCTGGGGTAGTCACTGGTTTGTTGGTGTTCACCAATTCACCATTCCCCACACAATATATTTATAAAAGTCTTGCACCGTAGTACCACGTTCCAATAGCACCCAAGATCGACAGGATTATCGGAACCGGTTTCTTGAAAGCAGAAGGAACGCCTCTAATGATCCCCGCTAAAAGTAAGCAAACAGATGCAATAAATGCCAGCAGAAACCCATTTTTCTGGCTGTTGAGTAGTAAGTACCCTGCGTAAGCGTAGATTACAGCAAAGAGGACACCAGCAATTAACGAAACCGCAGAGCCTTTTCTACTGTGGAGATAAGAAATATTAGAAGGCTATTATAGATGGGAAAAGAGGTAGAAAGAGTCGGTATACTCACATGTACCCTATAGTTCCACCAATGAGGAGAAGAGCAGAAAAGACAAAAGCAGAATAGTTCTGAGACCAACACCGTTAGTGACCAAGACTGGGTGACTATAAACATTCCCTAAGATATGGACTACGAATCAGACCACTTACCATGAGGATCTTCTGCTCTGTGCCTATTGATAGTGGCGACATTTTTTCGTACGAAGAACTCTTAATTAAACAGTAGAAACGTAAAAGAGTACGATTACGTGTCTCTTTCAGTGCTTGAGAAAATAGATTGATCAGACTATTTTCTATTCTCTTTTCCGCGAGTTGTAGAAGGAGCGAGCCTGGCCCAAATCTACATACTAAATAATCGTTACACATTATTATTACTATTATTACTATATTACTGGTATTATTGATCGTTTCCAAGTAAACCAGTCTGAAGTTCAATATCTTTGGATCTACTGTTTCTCCAGAGGTTCGAAAAAGTCCACTTCTTTTGTGTTTTTAAATCGCCGCTCTCGAGATCAGCTTCTTCTTCATCAATACGTTCAATGGCACCAATATCAGGTGGTGTCCATCTTCTTAGCCACAGCGAACTCACAACAACACTGACGGAACTGAAAGCCATCGCTAGACCCGCAGCTAATGGGGATAATTGAATACCCCATGGGATAAGCACGCCCATCGCGAGAGGAACCATTGTAAAGTTGTAGACACTTGACCAAAAGAAGTTCCACTTAATCTTGCTCAAGGTTCTCTTTGACAGTGACAAT
This sequence comes from Petasospora xishuangbannaensis, assembly GCA_030585085.1. Classification (NCBI taxonomy): domain Eukaryota; kingdom Fungi; phylum Ascomycota; class Saccharomycetes; order Phaffomycetales; family Wickerhamomycetaceae; genus Petasospora; species Petasospora xishuangbannaensis. The sequence goes on along the minus strand of JAJMBV010000012.1, from coordinate 165,636 downwards.
GCGGCACACAATACACTGAGCTTCATAGGGTTACTTAAAAGGACAATATCGGAAGCTTCAAGAGCAATGTCCGTACCAGAAGATATGGCAATTCCAACATCAGAAGTGGCCAACGCCGGAGAGTCGTTGATGCCATCTCCAATAAAGGCTACATTCAGGCCACGATTTTGGAATTCTTTGACAATGTGCTCTTTTCCATAGGGTGATACTTCAGCGTGTACATTTCGCAGAGGGATTCCAACTTGCGCTGCAACTCTATTCGCCGCTCTTCTGGAATCCCCAGTTACCATGGAAACTGCATATCCCTCTTTACGGAGATAGAGAATGACCTGCGTTGCATCTTCCTTGATGACGTCTTGGAGCTCCATGTATCCTTGATAGTTACCGTTGATAGCGATGTGAGCAATAGTGCAATCTGAATCTATTTGCAGTCTACTGAAGACCGGATCTTTCTCCAAAAACTCCGTAGTGAATAGTTTTAAGTTACCAACTTGAACATTGAACTTTTTCTTGTCGTATTCTATAGTTGCAGTGAGACCTTTACCAACGCTTGCTTCAAAATTTTCAACCAGACAGTTAAACTTATCGACACCAACTTGTCTTTGAGAGTATTCGACAATAGCTTTGCCCACAGGATGTTCACTCTTAGCTTCCAAGTTTCCGGCTAGAAGAAGCACCTCATCCCTTGTCATGTCTCCAATGATATGAACTTTCTTAACAATCATTTGCCCAACCGTCAAAGTACCAGTTTTATCAAAGAGCACAACGTCCAAGTTGTTTGTTGCCTCCAAAACATTGCCACCTTTTATTAAGACACCATGGGTAGCACCAACGCCTGTACCAACCATGATCGCTGTAGGGGCCGCTAATCCCAAGGCACAGGGGCATGCGACAACAATGACACTAATAGCAATTTTGAGACAAGCAAAAAGCTTGCCATTTAAGTCATTGAACACAACTGGTGGATTTTTGAGAATATTGCACAAGACAAACCAACATGCGAATGTAATGATTGCTAAGACAAGGATTACAGGGACAAAAATAGAAGCAATAAAATCAGCATAGGTCTGGATTGGTGCACGGTTCATTTGCGCGGACTTGACAAGCTTTATAATCTTTGATAGTTGGGAGTTTTCGGATGTTGTAGTAACTTTGACGAAGATATGGCCAATTCCGTTAACCGAACCTCCAATTACAGCATCATTCACACGTTTGGCGATTGGAAGAGACTCACCAGTAAGAAGTGATTCGTCAATTTCGGATTCCCCATATATGATGATACCATCGGCAGGAATTCTCTCACCAGGTTCAATATCAATGATATCCTTGACTTGTAAATAGTTGATAGGTATGGGCATAGTTCTTCCTGTGGAACCAGTAGTGGCGTCAAAGGAAGAAGGATCCTCCAAAATAGAACAGCCATCTGATGTTAAGCTAATTAATTTGGAAAGTGATGCAGCAGTTTCAGACTTGGCTCTGCTCTCAAGCCATTTTCCAAGAGAAACAAAGTTCATCAGAAGTATAGCAGTCTCAAAAAGTGTGTTCGGAGGTATCTCTTGATTGTCGCGCGCAAAAGAGATTATCATAGTTAAAATGGAAAAGTAGTATGATATGTTTGTGGAGATACAAACGAGTGTATCCATGGTACCCGACCCATGCTTGATAGAATTCTTAGCATTTGTCCAGAAGAATATGCCGATAGTAAACTGAATATATGTTCCTAGAACTAGTTCGACTAATGATTCCAGGTAAATACCATGGAATAAATGCAGTGAAAAGTTTATGCCGAACGCGACCAAAAAGTGGTGTTCGACGAAAAGCGGAAGACCTATGATTGTTGTTTTAATGAAATTCCATTTCCAGAATCCGATCTCCTTCAACCTATTCAAAGACTCCATCTGCGAAGTAATGCTTACTGGATCTTCGGGTGTACCATGAATCCCAATGGCGGCCAATGCAGCAATGAGGTCTCTAGTTCCAACCACAGAGGAATAGTACTTGATGCTCAATGATCCCTGACCCTCCATATGAAAAGAGATGACCCCAGGTGTTTGGAGAAGTGAATCAGCACCACTAACACGATCCACATCGAAAACCGTGGTGTCAATGCTTGAGTCTGTCGGAGTCGGGTCTTTCGTATATAACACAGTAGCGTCGAATCCGCAGTCTTCAATTGTTTGAACCAAATTGTTGAGGTTAAGAGTCTTGTAGTGTTTTACGTTAGCCTGTTCCATAACTAGCGATACATCGGCCTCAACAACCCCATCCAATCCCCGGATGGCGCTAGTAACACTAGAGGTACAAGCACCACATGTCATTCCTTTCACTGATACAGCCGTTTCCACAACCTCACGTGCGGAAAGTGTGTCTATTGGAGAACTCTCGATGATCTCAGCGTCAAACCCGCAGTCCTCCACCTTCTCCTTCAACGACTCAGTGGAAACAGAGCTGTCGTGGTCAATCACCGCCTCCTCGGTGATAAGGCTAACAACAGCATTGGAAACACCAAGGATGGGCTCTATGGCCTTCGAGATGGAGTTCGAACAGTTGCTGCATGTCATGCCTGTTATCTTCAATCTTGTCCTTATGAGCTGTTCTTTGCGAGATTTACTCGAATCCGAATCGGATGTCATAGTGCTAGCACCGGACACAACGGATTTCATCACTTTGGCATCAAAACCACAGTTTTCAATGGTCTCCTTAAGAAGTTCTGCCGTTACAGTGTCCTCATGTTCGACCTGGGCTTCTTCCGTGATGAGTGACACTACCGCCGACGAAACTCGCGGAAGCGCCTCGAGCTGCCTGGTGATGCTGCTGGAACAGGCGCCACACGTCATACCCTGGACAGCGAGCGTCGTGGTAACCATCGCAAATGGAAACGTGTGCTTGTTCTTAAAGATTACTTTCGTTGTCGAGTGACTTCTTACACCCACTTATGACAAGAAAAATACTTGTATTACAAATTCGGGTGATTTTCTTTTGTTGCCTCCGCCCGGCGCGCATAGAAACAGCCTATCGCGTAAGGGGAAATGAGCTTATTTGATGTCAAGCTCTAGTGGTATAAAAACCTGGCTTTTATCAAGGGAAGGAGGGTACAGATTGATTACACCTTGGTGACAGATCTGTGTCTCTTTGTTTTTTTCTTGGCCCGTATCTGTGTGTGACGAAGCTTGTCCAAAACTCTGGGCTCTCCATATTATAAAAAACTGATGAGCTGATCTTTTAGACAAGGAAAAAAAAGGGTGTCAGGAAATGGGTACTTCCGCGCCCTAGAAGGATCTTAGAAGCTCTAGAAGATCAATGCTAAGATATCAGCACTGGGAGCAATAAGAGATCAGTTATAGATTATATTGATACTAGAATATATATAGTATTAGCACCAGAGACTGTAGAAAATCTGCTTTAGAAGCCATAGAATATGAGAACCGGAAGATTCTAGAATTTCACTACTTGTGCCTGTTAGTACCCGAAACGAGATAATCAAAGGAATATACTCTTACTAGATGATATCAGCACAATAATGTCTCAGCACTAGAAGATGTATATTTAGGAGAGATCTCTCGAAGAAGAAATATGCATTTGAAGAAACTTGAGCGGAAGGCATATCTAAAGAACACCACTAGAATATGAACCAAGAAGAATACCACCGAATATAATATCACAGAATAATACCATAGGAAATACGTCATTAAAAACATAGTATTAGAAGGTACAGCAGGTATCACAAATATGTCTCGTTAGAAGATATATATAATAGGAATATATACACCTTTTGTTATAATATAGAATTGGAAGGGTGTTGGGCAGGGAAGTCGGAAGGGTGGTCGATATGTGGTGATGCGGTAATTAGGTACATCTGGTAGGTAATAAACTCTGTTCCCAGAAACAAAGCTAGATGGGTATCTGGAAATTCCCAAGTGGGTCCACGAGTTTCTAGAAAGGCTAACCTGCATTTTATATACTTATCCGTCTGGAAGACTCTTAGAAGGTATCTAGATCGGATTTAGAAGGTGATACTCGTCTTCAGTGCGCCATTGGAACAGCTCTCCTGACTAAGACCGTTATATGTTCTTAGTTCCAGTCTTGCTTTTAGAGTAGCTTTGGGCTTGCAAAGCTCACAAATACGGTGTCTAGTTCTTCAAGACAGATTTCTACTGTACTCTATTTCATAGTTTCTCGCACGGCACATTTAAGCATTGCTGAATACACCAAGTTTAAATAACAAGCTCAAAGAAGCCTTTTTAATAATTACAAGGTAGTTAATGCAATATGGAGAAGCCTGTATGTCTTAAACGAATCACTTATGGCGCCTAGTGTTGACGCAGTCAGGGAGAACGGAATCCTTGGGGAGACCCGTGCGAAGAATGTAAACGAAATGAGAGGGTCACTACGTGTTGTATTATGAAGAAAAAACTTTTTTTATACATCTCAAATATAAAACCTATCCTAAAACAAAACCCATAGGACATCATATAACGTATTCGACATCCCTAACCATGGGACCGTACCAGCAAAAAAAAAGACAAAGAGTTCATCACATTGGTCATCAAAAGTAGAAGGCAGAGATGTTATAATCTCCGGTAGACACGGGATGGATGAACACAGAAAGGAATCACGATGCGTTCATATTTTTTGGGGAGCATCTTAGAGGGTATACCTTTAGAAGTGAAGCCATACATCAACCGTCGGCAAGCGCAGCTTGAGCCGAGCAAACAAACATTGCAAACACAATAAGAGGAGCTTACAAAAGTCTGGTGTTCACAGGCTGGTCCTGCTGCTGCTGAGGCTTAGATACTGGCGAAACATTTGGGATCACAAATGGCTGGGTTGGTTCGGAAGACAAGACCAAGAACTGCATTTTATCTGGACGGGAAGTAGAGAAGTGGGAGTAAAGCGTTTCGGCGTTAAACTTTTTAAGAACTTGTGTTTGCGTTTGCAAGTAGAGACTTTTAGGTCTTTAGTAGTTGCTAAGTAGAGGACTGATTCACAAGTCCCTATCACAATCCATTGTCTTTAGAGGCAGATCCTTGGTCTTTTATACCTGGGAAAGTTGTGGTGTGCCCGTGGAACGACGGATGGTCATGGCCTATGTCATCGGATAGGTCACCGGTTAGACGCACCCCAGAGCGTGTGTCAACCATTGTTCCTAGACCTCGAAGGAGAGAGAAAAATTCTCTTTGGGCCTCCCGGGCCCTCCTCGGGCACAGTGGCGTCCTGCCTAGATTACTGTGCGCTGCCTAGCACGCCTGCCTAGCGCTGAACCCGGCGCACTGCCTTCGTGTGCCGACCAACCCCTTCACGAACCGCCGGGAAAGCACCTTCCGATCCTGCAAGAAGTCACACCCGACGCTCTGGCGAAAGATTTTGCAGCTGACCCGGCAGATTAGTCACAGATCCGCCTTTCTCATATTTCCAGGAGGCATACAATGGCGGAGGACATGGCTATGGGGTAAGGCTATAGGGAGGCGAAGAACTACGATCGCCCATTGGGACGAAGAGAGAGGCAAATAGGGGTCAATGGCAACACCAGCGGGAACACTAAACACCAACGGGACCACTAACAGGAAAACCAACAAAAACGAACGGGGCTAAACCCCAAATAATATCACAGAATAGGGAAAATAATATAAGAAAGAAAAAAACATAGGGAAAAAAACTACTAAAAAGCCCCGGCAGTATCAACGAGGTCTCACCAACGGTTGAACAATCGCTAGGAAGCGCGAGCCTTCCAACCGCGAACTGCCCGGAGGCTACGAGAAAAGCCCACATGGGACGGATGGTAAACCTGTGGGGGCGCACGCTCCTGCCTGGGAACGAAGGGACCGCAGGCAGCAGACAGCAAGCGGCGGGTCACTCGTTGCCCAGGCAGGGTTTGTTGGCTTGTTAGGCCACTCGCTGGCACTATCGCGCACTGGTCGCTAGGGGACAGTAGAGGCCTACGTCACTGATGGGATAGATCGATCAGTGACCGCTTGGCTCTTGGTCACACCGCATCGCATAACTCTGTGGTCACCCCCTTTTTTCCTACCCCTAAAACCCCTATCTCTTTGGCTTTAGGTTTTGGGTCTGGTAGCTTGATTCCCTAGTCTTTATGCTCCATTCCCGTCCCCTTTAGCCCTTACTCATTCCCTCTCCCGGGACGTCCCTACCCCGGAACCACCCTCATCGCCTCTCCCGGAGCCTCTTACTCGAGTCTCTTAGTATATGCTAGATTAGGGGCGCCGCTGTTCACACGATGACGTAACATTCCCCGGGGCTTACATTATCAGAGGCGATGGCACCAGGAGGGTGCCCCTACATGTGTCAAACCAATCCCTACAAACGGTACAAAACAGGCCGGATGGGTGGCTTTCGACGCTTGTAAACTCCCAGGTATGTTGGTGGCAGTGGAATTCTGAGACCATATGCGTGCACGTATGGTATGGGTGGAACAGGGGTATGTATTTTGAAAGTGTTTTTTGGGTATGTTTTTCGGTTATGTATCTCGCATCGTTATAGTCGTATAGAGGCTTATTCGCAATGCCTAAGTCTACACGGGTCTAAAGCCCGGGTATGTAGGTAGAGTAGGAGCATGTAGATGGAGTGGTGTCAGAGATATAGGGGAATGTAGAAACTTACTTGGGGAGACTGGAACGGATCGTACAGCAAGTATAATAGGATATTCCCGGGTGGCTAGAAGAAAACCGTGGTGCGTTGACGGTGCCATCGACTATTATCCCCAGGATCGCTTAATTGAAGCCATCGGTCCAGCACCGAATAAACGCTCGCCAAACATGGAAACGAAGCAGTAGCGGAAATTATTCGTTTTCTTCCGAAGTTAGAGCAACACAGAAGGAGGTGCATTTCAAACTTATCGTACTGCGTCTCTTTTCAACATTGTTGCGGCTCTTTTCAACATTGTTGCGGCTCTTTGTTTGGGAGGAGCTTGCTGCCCTTATAGCCACAGTATTGTAGATAGACTCTTTGTGACACTTGTCAAAACCATTGCGATCGTACCAAAGAACCAAAGACCATCAGACTTCATACGCTATATCTCAAAGAGTAGGATCAGTATACGCCCTAATGAGTGGGTATATTTTTAATTCTTAGCGCTGAAGGTTAGGATAGGGACAAAAACGGCCAGAACGTACTATTTGTTCTCTCCTGTCGCATCACAAGTATTGTCAATTCACGCAGCTCTTGTGCACTTCTCGTCAACCAAAAATCACTTTTCCATATATTCTTCTTGTAATTAACAGAGAATCATCATCCTCTTCTCTTTCAAATATCTACAAAGGTACAATCCCCTCCCGCTCGACCTTCCCTTTCTGTATGTTGTTATGAGCCTCGGTTCGACAGCCCATGTACTGTCAAGTCTACATTTTTCTCTAGGTCCACTGGCTAGCACACTTTAAAACTCTAGATCTATTTATAAATACTAACCTCATTAAGCAATATTGCTCACCTTTCTTTTACTTCGTGACGTCATGACTCCGTTGTTACATGTAGCTTATTCATCAGTAGACGTTATCCTTTAACCACGCCTCGTGCTCCTGGACTCCTCTGCAAATATCTTTTTCCTTACTGGTTGGCATGCCAGAAATTTGGATGTAGTTATCACACCAGAACCATTTAAGTATTTCCATTATTTTTAGCTCGTAATCGTAACCTTTAAGCTCATCCACCAAACCATCATACAATCGCTGTGACTTGCCTTCACGGTTCTTAAACCCTTTGTTCTCATTGAAGCTTAGCAAGTTCAAGCCGTATAGTTTTGGTGAATTACAGTGTAAAAACATTAACTCTGAGCCTTTCCAAATCTTGTACTCCCAATGCGACTTCTTATTAGAGTACTCGTACGATGACCAGGCATCTTGTCTCTCCAAATCACGTTGCTGGTACTCCACTGCAGGGTCATACTGACCAATAGCCAAAATGACTCTCTGAGTACCACGAGCTACATTTTGGTGGTTTCTGTGGAAATCACGCGAGTACTCTTCAACTTGGTAGTACGTCTGGTTCAAAACATGAGCTGCGGATATGTAGGTTTCCTTGTCTCCTTCACCATGTGAGTTCTGGGTCAACAGAGGGTAGAAATATGAAGGGCCGTGGAAATTGTAGTAGAGCGAGAGGAAAAGAGTTTGGAGATGAGTCTTCTTGTTTACCAGTATTTGTCCTGATTCAGAAGATGCCTCAGGTATAGCACCCTCCGAGTCGTGAAAGGAACGTTCCCAGTCGTTGTTATAGCCGTGCTCCTCAGCCTTACCATCCATCACAACATGCCAGTACGAATTTCTCGCTCGTATGTTCTCGTTGACCTGGATATTGGCGATCTCGTAGAAAAAAGGAGAAGTCGAACGTCTCCACATATCTGGCCAAATCACTAGGCCTTTTGACGTAAACGGTTCGCTTTTAAACAAATAGTCCGGGTTCTTGACGATCATATTATCAGCATCGAGCAATAGGACATTTTGGAAAGAATTGAGAAGTAACGCAACAGATTTCATTTGGTACTTGCTGACACGCCCTTTCGTTTCAGAAGGCAGATACTCTTCGATAACGAGACAATGGGCATTCATTAGCGGGAAAATAGTGTTACAAAGCGTGACATCGAAGTCGCTCTTCTTCTCTACAACGATCTCAGCAGGGTATACAGCACCAGAATCTCTTAATGACTTGAGTGCAATCAGTGCCAGGTAATTAAATCTTCCACCACCAACAAAGACATAGCCGTTCATGTTGTTTTTGGATTCAAACTCCTGAAGCAGCCATTGTGGGATCTCTTTTGGTAACTTCTCCAAAATGTAGTCATGCGACTTCCTTAGAAGGTCTTTCTCCTGGTCATTTAGAGTAATGTACTCCAGTAACTTCTCCTTGGTGTAGACATCGTCCATTGAGTAGCTCTCCTTCATCGGCCCATTGAAATGGCCCTTTTTGTGACCGCCAACGTAATGAGCACCGTTGTTCAACAGAGCACAACGATCGATGAAGTCATCCTTTAAGATTGGGTGAAATATTTCCTCTGCAATGAACTTTTTGAACTGCTTCATCACCTCTAGCTGATCGTCAAAGGATTCAGGCTTATATGGTTCGTCATGCTTTCTACTGTCGCTGTCGTGGCCAGCAATAGCACTAATCTTCTCCTTGTATGAGCTGATGACCTGGAGAGTATCAGGCCCGGCTGGATGGTACGTTAAGATGGTCCCAACAAATAGCCCAATGGTAAGCATCATTGCTCCTGAGAGAAGGGCATTCCTCTGGTATCTCCCCAGCGCATGAAGCTTGGAGCGGATCCTCATGGCGCACTCACTGTCTTTGGGTTATACTCCTCCAAAGCTGTCAAAAGCGCACTTCTCCGAATTTAAGATAAAGAACACCTGGACGGATTTTTATGCAAAGTCTACTCTTCGTGGCCATCGTCTTATTTCCATGGCTTAGTGCTGTTTCATATGCAAAGCTACAAAAGTCCACCACTACATCCAGAGGGGCTTCCCAAAGTGTCTACCTAACTAAAAGTCTACATCTCTTCTCATGATGTCCTGGTATGGCACTGGCACTGGCTCCTTCAACCGTGTTAGTATCTCTGTGGTGTTGTATAAACCAGCCAAGAGTCTGTTTCAGGTGATGAAGGCAGCCTTGATACGGCCTCGTAACATCACGTGATTGTGAATTAGTATCATCCGAACACCACTAAGTACACCCGAACATTATGGTCACGTGATAGTATTGGTTTTCCTGTGCCCCCTACCATGTTACCGCCCGTGTGCTGCGTGAAATTGTATGCCCGGCCAGGTAACATGGGCTAGTGATATGGGTTCTGGTAGCCGTTAGTTCGACACAGTGGGCTGTAAGAGGATAGAAGAGACACAATGACCGCTGGGCAGGTATGTTAACTTGTGTATGACACGCCGTGGCGCTATCCCGGGCATTCTGGCTTTTATTGCTAGATCGCAGACGGGCTCCAGTGCGACCCGTGGTTGATAACGGGCTTCCTAGACAGTAAGGTACTAATAGCGACGTCTATCCCAGTTCAGAACCATACAGCTCGAGAGCAACTACTTGGAGGACTACAGATCTGCGATAAGATCGAAAACAATTCCTTGGGAGGGTTTTGCTAGAAGCGAATTGCTGACTCCACAAGATGCTAGACGGCTCACCGAGATTGAGGGGCTTGCGGTTGGCAAGAAGATGGACAAGATTGTAGGATCCGAACATCTGGACGACTATAGAAAGACAGTGGTCGGGCTATTGGCCAAGGAGATGCCTTCTGAGAGATCAGACATCAAGAAAAATGTGCTTGTGCTCATGAGCGACCTGCTTGGAAGCGAGGCATTCGTCGCTAAGTTGTCGTCTCTTCAGAAGTCTCAGCCGGACTCGATTCTCTTGCCACTGGTCAAATATATCAGTAGCACCGATGAGATCGTCAAACTCCTTGCATTGTATAACTTAACGACAATTCTCATCCAACCAACTATCAAGCCTTCGGATCCGGCTATCGCATCTGCAGCGTTCAACGTCTTGAACACACTCATCGAGTCCACAAACTTCAACTTGAAGTTCCTTTCTCTAGAGCTTATTACAGAGCTTCTGTCTGTTAAGGAATACAGATCAATCTACTGGGAAAGCCACTCAAAGTACATTCCTTCTCTTTTCCTCAATCTGAACGGTCACCTTGCACACAGCACAACAGTTTCGGTGCAATTCCAATATAAGATTCTTCTCTGTATCTGGCTTTTATCCTTTAACGAGAAGTCTCTTGTTGACTTCTCCAAGTATTACTTGCCAGAATTCTTGTCCTTCATCAAGCTTGTAAAGGTTTCCATTAAGGAAAAGATTATTAGACTTGTTATTTCCATCATTATTAATCTCACCACTATTCCAAGCCATGCGCATATGTCTGCTGATAATCTGAAATACTTCATTCTCACTGGAGAAATCATGCCAGTCTTGAATAACTTGAAGGAGAGAAAGTGGTCGGATGAAGAACTGATTGCTGACTTGGACCTCTTGCACAATAACGTTCAGAATGTCTACTCCAAACTCACTTCCTTTGATGAGTACTTGCAAGAGCTCAACGCACGCCAATTCAGAAACTCTCCAGTTCACACCAGCGATGAGTTCTTTATCGACAATCTCCAAAAGTTTCAGGACAACAACTACAAGATATTCAAGTGTCTTCTTACGCTCTTGAGCGAGTCTATGGACTCAAAGAGCTATGTCTACTTGCTTAGTGACATTGGTAAAATCTTGAAGTTGGACTCTAAGGCCATCGACGTCTTGAACAAAGAAAACAAGAAGGCTACGATCATGGAGTTCTTAAACCACAAGAGCTCCGAGGTGAGATACGAGGCTTTGAAAGCAACCCAGTTCATAGTCTCTCAGACTTTTAAGTAATAATGTTCTGACATATTTGTATACTTAGTCATTCTATGGAATAGAATCTTCTTCATTATTTGTGTGCCAGTGTCTGTTTTTTTTATCTAAAATTCCTGTATGTCCCTCTGATATAAGTGTATTGGTGCGGGTATAAGAGAACTAATGATCTCTCACATTCTAAATCGCCTTAGAATAAATATGTCTAGTAGCTCATTTCACTGCCAGTTGGAAGTTGCTTGTATCAGCTGCCCCGTAGTCGCTAAAATCGCTCTCACCATCACTGTTGTCAAAGTCTATTTCGTCCTCCTTGATGAACATCTCACTCTTCAAGTTGTTGACAAAGGAGAACCCACGTTCAATCATGTGGTTTGTGTCCTTCTGGAGTCTCAGGAAATTGGTGTTGAGGGTTTCGTTGAAAGCGTTCGCATTCTCTGAGAGCTTCAGAAGTGATGTACGGCTCTTAATTTGGGGAATCGAGATACGACTCTTAAGTGTTTGGATATTGCTGCTTGTGTGCTGTGTTGTAGACTCAATTGACTCCTTAAGGGTCTGTATGGGTTGTTTTGATCTAAGAGATGAGGTAAACTGGTCAAGTGGTTTACCCCGATGACGCCTTGGAGGAACTCGAGGCCCAGCTCGTGATGGAACGGATTGAGATGTAGATCTGTTGCACTTCTTCTCGATCTCTGTAAGCTCCTTCTGTGACTGTTGTAGTTTTTTCTTAATGGTGTCCATATTGGATTTGAGCTCAAGAACTTCTCGTTGTTTCGAGGCCAACTCAAGCATCAACGAGTCGTCTATCAAACCAGCATCACTATTAACTAGCCTTGTTGCATCCTTCTGTGTAGTATCCAATGGAATTATCCCAAAGTCCGAACTCGTAGTTGATCTATCTGGTGAGAGTTGTATGTAGCTGGTCTTGTGCCTAGCTGTGACTCTTGGGGGTTTTCTGGTTTGGTTCTCTGTCTTCATTGCCGTCTCCAAGTCTGAGAACTTCTTGTTGGCATGTTCTTTCTCTTCAAAGAGTTTTCTGGTGATGTTGAACTTCACCAGTCCTGTGCTTTCGCTAATAATTCTCTGTCTCTGAGACGACGGCTTAGCTGTGCCAGCTGGCTCCATCTTGTTGTTCGCAATCGTCTCGAGAGCCATATTTGTAGATATTAACTGGTACCCAAATATTCTGTTGCGACTAGTACTTTACTCCTGGACGTAGCTTCCGTATACAAACCCACTACGAAAGAGTTTCATTGAACCAAATCTGTAATCCAGCCAGATCCACCTCTTCTTACATCGCCAGAGAAGTCCAAGTTCATACATCTTCCTGTTCCGTAAAAGGTAAAAGGTAAACAGATGCCCAGGGAGGGATATAACATCCGAACACCACAGATTGGGACCCTAGCATGGTTTCCAAAACACCAGGCCAGCAGCATTTTGTGGCTAAGTACGAGAATACGGTTCTTATATGTATGTTATCGAGAGTCTTAGTATTATCAAAGTGATCCAATATATAAATAAAATTATAAAAGAAAATCTCCAAAAAAGTGGGTTTAGTCCCAGTTATTGCCTGTCAACGGCCTTAATTAGCGGAGTGCACCACTCTGGGTAGCACCACTATGAGTAGTAGAAGCCGCTGCTGAGTCCTTTATAGAGCCAATATCTTCCAACGAGATTGGAAGGGTGGTTTCTGGAGATTTCTTGCGATCTCTAAGCTTCATCATCAAGAAGAGAAGCCCTGCGATGATCGCAACAGCACCAATTGTAACACCAGCACCGATGCCTCCAGCATCTGTGAGGGTGAGGCCGTTCTTGTTTTCAGCTTTGTTGAGCTTTGACTCTACTTCTTCAAGATCAATCCCATCATCTTCGAGCTGGACTGCGGTTTCGTACAAGTCGGAGTATGGAACGCACATATCCAAAATGTATTCAGAGTCGTATTCCGCGTATCCGCAAGCATCGCACCAAGACTCTACCGAAGACAGAGACACCTTGTTAACGTTCGAGACGAAATCGTCCCATTTCAAGATTCGATCCGTGCTGTTGAACATGGCATACGACGAGAACTCATCCCCAAGCTCATATGTTCCGTTCTTGAAGGAGAACTTAACAAAGGTTTCGTTGCTGCTGTTCTCCAAGAGTTCAAACACATATGTGCACCCGTACTCAGGCATGGTATAAAATCTTTCGTCCTGCTCTTGCAGGTCCATAACACTGTTTAATTGGAACATGTTGTTATAGGAGCCTGTCAAGTAGTGCAAGTACGGAGTGGATGAAGTTCTCGTGGTGTTCAGCTGCTTGACAACACGCGCAAGGAGAGTCTGAGCTCCAATGGTGAGATTGGCATTAATGGTCTTGTCGGAGATGCTCCACTGGTACCGATTGGCCCACATCTTGATCGTAGCAATTGTGGACTGGTTGAACTCTTTAGCAACAGTGGAATTGTGGATGGAGTTGACGTATACTTCGTCGTAGATGCTCATCACATTCGAGAACGTCATGTCGTCCTCGTCGAAGTTCACCCTTATAAACTCGTAGTCATCATAGAGGTTTTCCAGGAACGAAGAAGACTCGTTGGTATACTGTAAATACTGATTGGTTTTCTGTGCCTGTTTGACAGCACTGTTCAAGGACGGACAGTTCACGTCGCCTTTGATCCAGATATAATCATCCGTAGCGTTTTCCTGGATATACGAGTTCACGTACTGGTATCCGTTTAACGGATTCTCAACGACTGTGCCATTGGCAAGCTCAGCCAAAGTCTCATCTACCATCTCGGTATCAGCAATCTGGATAGGAGGGTACAAGCCCTGGAGAAAAGCGTAATGGGAAAACAAAATCACATTGGAAGATGGGGCCTCGCAGTAGATCTGACCATTTACAAAGACGCCTTCGGCGTTCAGACCGTCAATAATTGTCTCGGTATCATTATGTCTTGTATTGTTTGAATCGAGTCCGAAGTAGCGTCTTCTATAGAGCTGGCCCGTGGTATACTGGTTATCAGCACCAATTGGCGACAGAACAGTTGCTGGTTTGGCCTGACGGTCATTGTGGCGCCCGAAGATGAACGATCCAATCACTTTGTATTCTTCATAGTCGCTGGAAGTATCTGTTGTAGCTGCAAAAGCACTTTGTGCTGCAAAGATAAGAAGAGAAAGCCTCATCACGTTGGAAAACCAGCCAATAACAAAGTACCTAGCGACGCTTCACTGAGGCGATAACGAGAAGAAAATTGAATTCTTCTTCTACGTTCCTTTCAGAAGCCTCGGAAACAAAATTCTCTCTTTGAAGGTCCCAATTGGCTCGAATAGAGGGATTCACCCAACAACCTGCTGGACAGCCCACCCTGCTAGTGCGCGGAACAATCGCTTTTTATGTCTGTAAAGGCTGAGATTTTCAACTCGAGGCATCGCTAACGGGAAGGAGATCTCCACCGCATCGTTTCCAAAAGAAACGGTAAAAGGGGGCCATAATTGGGGTAAAGAAGCAAGGAATACGGTAGATCGGTAGCAACTAGCGTGATTGTGGATAGAATGGATACGATTTTCAGGGCTTTTCAGGCCTTTAAGAGAGCTGATGGTGAGGGTGTTGGGAAGTGTCTTACACGCATTGACATCAAGGACACCGTCCCCGATGTCGACATCTACACGATCAACAACGAGATTCGTTCGACTCAGACTTTCAAGCCCGTTGTGGAAGCGTTCATCGAACTGAACAGAGCTTATATCACACGCCAGGACCCTGTGGAGGTGTTTAAGTGTACGGATGCGCTGATGCGGGCTTCCAACAGATGTGCTGAGAACCAGCCAGGGTGGTTCGTCAAGGCGCTCGTTAAGGTGTCGAAGGAACTCATCAGGGTTGCTGTTCTAGCTGATAAGTACATACAGAAGAACCCCTGTGTGCTTTCCAGCAGGACAATTGGCGATTTCGAGCACGAAACGTATCTCACAAAGACTGCAAGAACGATACACAACTCCTTCAAGCTGTGCCTTAATGACCGAAACGAGAATCCTTCAAAGTCCAGAAAACCGTACGTCTACTTCTTCGTTGGCCAAGAACTGAAAATTTACTTTAAACTGTTCAATAGAGACCTTGCTAAGAATATGGAGAAAGTACTTGAGAAAATGAGTAACAACTTGCCTTCTTTGTACACAATCGAAAAGTCCCATGCTGTTACATACCTTTACTACAGTGGCATTGTCTACTGTGGAGAGAGAGACTTTGTCACGGCTTACAAGAAGTTCAAAATGGCTTTTCTGCTCTGTGAGGAGAGCGATAGTGCGCACATTGAGGCGATCCTCATATACCTTATCCCCTTGAAGTTTATCGTGACAAAGAAGTACCCAAACCTGGGATCTCTTCGCCAATACTCCACCATCAACACTCTATATTCCGACATGGTTACCGCAATTATTTCGGGTGACCTAGAAAAATTTGATTTAGAATTTCAGCAGATGGAGATGTTCCTTCTAAAGAAAAACCTGTATCTGGCATTTGAAGAGATCCGCAGCTTTGTCTTATTAAAGTTAATAAAAAGGGTCTATCTTGCTAATGGATCAAGTTCGCATCTGGCAATTATGCTCATCACAAGAGGAATTGAGTTTGCAAAGTACCACATGATGTACAAGGATTCTGCATTGGCTAATTACGGTACCTTCTCCTCTGATGAAACAGAGTGTCTAGTAGCAAATTTGATTTATCAGGGCTATATCAAGGGCTATATGTCACATTCTCAAGGTGTTTTGGTGCTGAGTAAAAAGGACCCATTCCCTAAACAGGTAAAAAATGATCCTAATTAGGCTAGAAAAGATGTAATCAATGGGTCTAAATGCTCATTATATGATCTGAGAGAATGTCGTATGAGCCGATCTGCATTTCTTAACTAGTAGGTGAACCTATTTTCAAATCTCTTGCTAGATCGATGGCTTGTGCAGGGTATGCATATATTCGATTTTGATTATCCTCGACTGATAGCAAGAATGTGTTTGGTCTTGTATTGTGGATTTGTGATGTAATCAACTGTTTGTTTTCCGCTTCGTCTTGATTTACCTATTTCTTCACACCTCTGGGTTTTCTAATCAGTGATTACTTGTAATAAAGTAACCGAAGTGCATTTATTCTGAAAGAATATACATTCTTGTTCAGAGTTATAACGCTATCACAATTGCGTCAGTACTGAGAGCAAAGAGAATTGGTCGAGGACAGGCCTAACATTTTCTGCCTCAAAGGGCTTGCTAAACAGTGGTCTAAGCACCATATGAGTTACCCTTTACAGTTCTAGAATCACTGTTCTCTCGAAGAATCTACGAGACAAAGCCGAAAGATCTCTGGTACACGAAACACCGGCTGATACTTCAAAGCTCCTATGATGAATTCGTGATTGGCTTCCTCTTAAGAACCGGTACCCTAACCAGATATTTGCTTTTCTCTAAGTGTGTAGAATCAGGATAATCCTGGTACCCTCATTATACACTTGTTTGTATACTTGCTATTTAATCCAAATCATGGCTCCTCCTAATGGTCCTTCTAATATATCATACCTCTTCGCTTAAGTAATCGGTTGCACAAACGATAAGATAGTAAAACCTGACAGTGCTTCTCGAACTACATTGTTCGGATCTCGCACGGGACTAAATTTTTAAAGGATTGTTCAAACTTGCCGATTTAGCATGTGTTTTAATCCTGTTTCCTATTCTGTATTATTTCTTTCTGCTTGCCATATTTAGGCGGAATCCGTGTGTGCAGTCGGCGGAAAATTCCTCAGGAGCCACCCCACCTGCTTATCTCTGGACACAAACATCACCCACTGCGTTGTCTTTTGTCCCGGAAATGGTCTGACCAATAGAATCTCTGTAATTACACAACAGATCATTATTTTGTCTTTCTCTGTTGTATATTCTTTCGGGAAGTCAAACTGCATGCACATAACCATCAGGAGAGTGCTGCAATCGCGCGCCTTGGCCATATCAGTTGGGCTTATCTTATCAATTTGCTGTCCATTTTAGATGCTGCCTAGGATAGAGAGGAGAGTACAGGTAAACTACGAGACTGAGGGTCTTTTTAAGATCGTAAAAGCAAGATATTTGCAATTGATTAGCAAC
The DNA here is from genome assembly GCA_030585085.1 of Petasospora xishuangbannaensis. NCBI lineage: Eukaryota > Fungi > Ascomycota > Saccharomycetes > Phaffomycetales > Wickerhamomycetaceae > Petasospora > Petasospora xishuangbannaensis. The sequence goes on along the minus strand of JAJMBV010000012.1, from coordinate 148,186 downwards.
AAATGGCAACTTCAGAGTATTCAATAAGAAAGGCCATCAACGGACACAGTCCTCTTCTTAAGATTTAACAAACGTCAAAAGATATAAAAAGAAAGAAAAAAAAAGACAAACCACTTTTCCAAAGTTGTAAACGGCATATATGAGATGATGGGAGATAGGACAAGTAGATAGGGGAGAAAAAACAATAACAAAAAGCCTTGAATTTACTCCTGGTCCTCGCTCTCTCTCTGGAACTCCTTGCACATGTCAGCATCTGGGATTGGGCCAACAATGGTTTCGGCAATGATACCGGTGACCAAATATGGGTCAATGTTGGAAGCTGGTCTTCTGTCCTCGAAGTAACCGTAGCCCTCCTTAGCAACAGATCTTGGGATTCTGATGGAAGCACCTCTGTTGGCGACACCGGAAGAGAAAGAGGACATAGAAGCAGTCTCGTGACGACCAGTCAATCTCTGATCGTTATCGGCACCATAAAGGGCAATGTGCTCTTTGTGTCTCTTAGCCAACTTCTCAATAGCCTCTTCAATGAACTTCATACCACCTGGCTGTCTCATCTCGGCGGTAGAAACGTTGGTGTGACAACCAGCACCGTTCCAGTCACCCTTCAATGGCTTTGGATGGAAGGAGATCTTAACACCGAACTCTTCGGCCACTCTGTGCAACAAGTAGCGGGCAACCCACAACTCATCACCCATCTTGATACCCTCACAAGGACCAACCTGGAACTCCCACTGGGATGGCATAACCTCGGCGTTGATACCAGAGATGTTGATACCAGCGTACAAACAAGCTCTGTAATGAGCCTCAATAACGTCACGAGCATACACCTTACCGGCACCGACACCACAGTAGTAAGGACCCTGTGGAGCTGGGAATCCGCCCTTTGGCCAGCCGTAAACGTTGTCAAACTGGTCAAACAAGGTGTACTCCTGCTCAAGACCGAACCAGATGGTCTTGTCCTTGTGGGCAAGCATCAACTTCTCACACTCGTGTCTGTGGTTGAACTTGTTTGGAGTTCCGTCGTTGTTCCAACACTCAGCAAGGACAATGATGTTGTCGCCTCTTCTGAAAGGGTCTGGGTAGTAGGAAACCGGTCTCAAGTAGACGTCAGAGTCGTAACCTGGAGCCTGCATGGTAGAAGAACCGTCAAAGTTCCACTCTGGCAAGTCGTCAACAGAAGTAGGCTTCTTGGTGAGAGTACGACCCTTAGAACGGATAGATCCGGAACCATCAATCCAGATGTATTCGGCAATGAGCTTGCCTCTCTGATCCAAGTCAAGGTACTTCTGCAAAGTGATTGTGTTCTCAACGGTGTCAGACATTGTAAGAGGAGGGGGTTGGGACTTTGGTGTTGTGTTTGTGTCTCTGTGTACAGCTACTTGGCTAGCAATGAAGCGTTGCAACAAGAACTGGCCAAAGAAGAAGGAGAGATTCCAGGAAAAAAGGCGGTTTTTGTGCAGATGTCTTGTTTTTTAATCACCCGCTGAGTCAGAGAGGCGGTAAAGACAGAAGGAAGAAAAAGAAACGCGCGATTGGGACATTTGGGACGAATCGGACAGAATTGCCGGACGCGGAGTGTGCACTTCTCGGGTCGTGGCGCGATTTTCGGGACATGTGGTGGTGAGAAGGCGGCGATAGGTGGTAGGCTCTAAGAGGGTGGTGGACTAGGGAGGAGAAGTCAAAGGTGGGATATTCCAAGTATGAGATGTTATGATGGTCTGGGGCTATCGAGATCGATAGAAGACATCTCAGTGTTCCCCCAAAGTGTTTTGATTAAGCAGCTACTGCGCCATGTGGCTGGCCTAGCCCTCCTGCTATCAGGACATTTGTCCCTGTGTCCTGAGTCGCAGCGCTAATTATCCCTGGATGTCCCGACAATTCTTTCCATCTTTGCCTATTTTGACTCAGATTTGTCCTTTTTCACAAGGACACACCAGGCTTTGTCCCGACGGTTATCTGGTGGTTTAATACGGAGTAATCGTAGTATAGTATAAAAGTAGTATTCTGTAATTACGCAAAGGACAATGGACAAATAAGCATATCTACGAATCGAAATGCGTGGAAAGGGGGTCCAGGACATAACCGGCGATTTGTAGCTTGTCTGTCTGCCCATGCTGTTCTAGTAGGAGGCCATGCGTGTTCAGTTGCTAGGCAAACCACTACAGATTTGGCACCATGCGTTGTGATTTCTTGAAGCACCAAATAAGGAGCCAATCAGCACCCGTTCATCCAAGCACACGCATTACGCACACCAACCACATTCGGGCACCCACAATTGTCCCTCCACAGTTTCATCACGGACACCCGGACGGCTTTCACCCAACGCTCTGGGGCTTTGGTGAGGTAATCCGCGTTGTAATCGTGTAATCGTGCACCTGTTCCCCCCCCCCGCCCTCCTCACCAGGTCCTTCTGTCCGTTTAAGCACAGTGTACACAACAAGAGGTTCCCCCTTCCCCCTCACCTTCCAAACAGTGGATCTGATTGGTCGAGATAAGCCGTCCGGGCGCGCCCTTGAAAACGCCATGGGACAAACACGCGCTCGAGACAGGTGCGCATGTGTGGTGTCCGGGTGTGTCGTTGGTTGGTGTGCAGGTGTGGTGTGCTGACGGCTTCTTGGTAGAGTAGTAAGACCTAACAGCGGCGTGAAGACGCAGTAGATGCCGGCAATTGTGGACATGGTGATGCCAGTGTAGACGTATTATGTGTTTATTTATTTATGTGTTTGTGTCTTCGATATATTCGTGTTTTCATATATTCATATATTTATGTGCTTATTTATTTGCGTGTGCGTGTGTGCTTGTGTGTCTGTTGATGCGTACACTATACTTAGAACTAGATGGCACTCACTATGATAGATGTCTAGAACTAGATGATAATATACTAGATATTGAAACCGGTATTCTCAACTGCTCCCTTCGTGGATTCAGGTGCTGGCCTGTGATGTCGCTCGCCTGATTCAACTCTGTCGCCGCTCTCAGCTGAGTGCACTAGTTCATGCATCTCACTTTTCTCTAGGCACTTGCTCTCCACTTGTCCGCAGTTTTCTTTAAATCAGCTGAATTTATGTGACTCAATATCGTTTGTTGTCTCTTTCTTTGTTCTCTCCTGATTATTGCTACTACCCTTCTGACCTTCCTCCGCTTCTGGTCAGCCCTCACGCAAGGCCTCGCAGAAGGTGTGAACCAGGTGGTGCATGCCATACGTTTGGGACTGCCTTACTGACACGTTAGGTGCCTCGCTCCCTCTAGAGAGACACAACAGGATATTGACACATCATAAACATGAAGTTCCTGTGCCCCTCTGCTGTAGTTGTGTTTGGACTTCTTACTCGCTGTTCTGTTCTTTTTCGGCCCGTGATATGCCTCCCGTAGATATGCCACATGACTGGTTCCTGTCAAAGAGCGTTATTGTTAGAAACCTAGCAGGCCGCTGCCATGACAACAGTATCTAATGCGGTATAATTGGTGATGTCGTTGATGTTGTTGTTAGAATGCCGCTAGCTCATGCTATAAAGATACCAGTACTCGGTTTAGTCTATTTGGCTCCAAGTAGATTGTTTGTACCTGTCACTGATGTGTTATGATATATTTCATGTATTGTGATGTTTGTAAAGGAAATAGATCGAACAATTACTGAACGGGAAATTTCGAAATTGGAATCATTTTTCTCTTAAAATATCTATTCTACTCTATTGATATAGAACAGCTCCATCACAAACTAGACATGTGTATACTTCACAAAACGTCTTAGGTTTCCGTTAATTCACTCTCCTATATATTAAATAGAAATGACAAAGGGCCAATGAGGTGTTCGGGTGCAGTTTGGTGTCTGGGTGGTGTCTGGGTGCTTACATCACCATTGTTCGACTCTCAACGGGAATGCGTCAACATGAAGCTGAAGCATTTCGTGTTAGTGGTCTATAAAAGCCATACTAATACGGCTATATCGAAAAGGAACGTTCTAGATGTGAAGAAACGATAGAAGCTTAAACTACAGAGTACAACTGAAAAGTAAAGGACACTTATAGGAGTCCAGCTGTTCACATTAGCCAAGAACAAAGGATCTGTACACAATCCAGGACCTAGAACCAACAGCTGGATATAGAAAAAACATACACAAGAAATGGATGTGCAGGCAAGTAGAATCACAGCTAAAAAGGAGGAAAAGTAAAAAAAAAGACCGAAGATACAAAGAAAACACCGTCGCATTAGATATATCGAGATGTAGCATTGCTTCCTTCCACTTTCTTCCAACACTAAAGAGTTCGTTTCAAAATTACAACCTATGACCGAACAAAGGTACCATTGGGCTTTTTTTGTCATATTGGGTAGTTACACACACTCATGTAAAGTGCACAACGATAGGAACGATGATCACAATCAAGAGGATGATGACGAGGGCAACCAGACAGAATCTCATTTTCATGTCTTTAAGCCACATCTGTTTTCTGACTCTGTTGGCGCCTCTTCTGAAGCCCTGAGCGCTTTGTGCCAAGTTGTCAGCCTTGTCCTCGATGGAGTCGAGTCTCTCACCACTGCAGTAATGTGTCGGTTAGTATTCATAGATGCGAATAACACAATCCATTGTGATCCCAGCTTGGGTTTTTACATACCGTTCCATCACCTTGTTGATGTTCTCCCTCATAACACCGACCGTGTCATCAATCTCCTGTTGAAACTGTTAGTAGCTGGGTAACTGCAAATCCAGCTAGCTATGCTGGTAGATGGTATGGATATCCCCTTGGTAGTCCCGTGTAGCGTTCTACACGCCCCATGGGCCCCGTGGGATGAATACAATGGGCCTACCAGGCAAAAGGGGGTTGGTTTTTCCATCACCACCGGCAGGAACAGCAACGTACCGACTGCAATGCCGCAGTTTTGGAGTTTCCCTGGGACTGCGCCGTCTCAGATGGGACGTATGGATCGTAAGGCACCGACGACGACATTGTGTGCGTGTATGTGTTTTAGAGTGTTTGTTAGTTTGTCACTCCGTTGATGTTAATGTGTGGTAGAGGTCTGGGTGCAATGCCAAAGCGGAAGGCGCGTATGGTCTTGTTCGAACGTGAAATGTGATTGAGCAGTCGCTGGTTCCAACGGGGAAAGCTGGTTTTCAATACCGCCGGCCTTATGAGTCTCGCTGAATTGCTAGGGCTGTGTAGACAGAGGCGACCGAAGAACGCGTGTGTGACTGTTGTGTGATCGTTGGTTTTGTGGCAACGGGCTATGCTTGTGCCTTCCGCTGGCCTATTTTTCTCGCCTTTCTGGCCGCCGAGCGTGCGCGTACCGCCACACGGCCCCATCCTCACGCTCCTACGCAGTGAGGCCGGTGTCTCCGACGGTCTGTGTGAGGGCACGAGGTGAGCAGATGCGTCGAGTATGGCAGTCATAGTAGTTTAGATAGACCACAGCGGGACAGAAGTGTCTTCTCGTAATTATAGACGTGGATGGATGCGTTGAGGAGTTTTGATGGGTTACCGAGACCCCGTAGTGACCTCAAACAAGTGCCTGTGCCTCGACAGGCCTCGATGGGACCTGGATGCCCTGGATCGCGCCTATACGAACCAGAACATTACTGTAGACGAGTGCTTTTTCAGAGACTTGATGGGGCATATTCTGTAGTTTACGGGCATGGTTTGTATCTGGGTCGAGTGTATCATGGAAATGATCGGCTTTTATTTTTTTGTATAAGTGATGGTTCCCAGTACGAAAGTGGCCATGATTGTACCAAAGGTCATGGGCAGTATTAAGTGTCTCAGGAATCCTCATTTCCACACTCTGCGAGAATTCGAATTCCTCTAATATGCAATCCTCACAAGTTGGTTTGTTACCTGTAAGACTTTTAGGCCCTTGAGAGTCTTTTGTTGTGGCGAAATACTCTGTCTTTTGTAGTATGCTATCAATGAAACAGCCGTCGCTGAACGTTCTGAACAATCAATCATATGTAGATATCAATAATACAACCTTCGAGACAGAACTACTTAATATGATACATAGTTGGAAAGTTTTCATCACCAGAGCCGCACGGTACAGGATCGAAACTGACCACTCCTGGAAAGAAAGTGACCAAAACCAGCCTAAGTCTCTACAACCAAGCGTTGACACAAAAAGAACCCTATGAGTTCGTTTTTTTTGAAACTTTATTGCACAGTATCCTTTATTCTATTTAAGTTTCCAAAGAGCGTTTGCCCTTTTGCCCTTTGGGTCAATCCAACCTACCGGAATGCCTCCGTTCGCTTCTGTACTCGAAACAAAACTGCCAGCAGCCATAGATGGGGAACCGGTTGTATTGGGGTCACTGCAATCCTAGCAATCAAGAGTTCCTTACCAATGATTCAGTTTGTGTATTAGTTGCAAAGTGGACAATAGTCAGAAATGAGCAAACCGCCCAGAATCTCAGCAAAGAGCTGACCCTTTGTAGTCACCACAATCATGGAAACCATAATGATCCAGTATTTCGGAATACCTCTTCGAATAATATGAGCCCCAGATTATCTACGATACTCGTAAAATCAGGTACTACCAACTAAGAAATACATACACCAACCCTGTGAGAATCTAGAATTGTTTCTTGATCTATACTTCTTGCCTGCTGATTTTGATTACACTTTTTGATCAATTGTAGTGACTTCGTATCAAGAGCAGTTATACCTCAACTTTATTATATGAACCCGATAGATTTTTGATTTTCACATATAAAATCTTAAATAATGTTTCGAAATATGTAATTCTCCACATATCAACAGAGTAGATGAGGATGATTATATACACATAACGAACCAGGATAATGACAGAAATGAGGGAAGACCGTCATGACCGTCATGACCGTTAGTTGCGTACGACTTCTCTGAATGAGTTGGAGCCGGCATCTTATCATAACCACGATACACAGGATTTCAAATGTATAGCGTTTTCATAATGACAAAGTATCATTCTCAGATAGACCTTATGTGGTCGCTTTAATCTCATATTGCCGACTTAGAACTATAGAGAGGTCCGCAAAACACTCTTTTGATCCAACCCATACATAGAAAAGTCAGCAAAGGGAGCCAGAGCTAACAAGAATATCCATGCTTGTGGTTTTCAATAAGTACTAGAATTTAAAGTAGAAGAGTCGTAGTAAAAAGGGCATGAGAATGTTTGTGTTGATGATGAAGAAACCTCACTATGTGTCCCGCAATAAGCTGTGCACGAAAAAAAAAGTGAGTTATCACTCCAGCAAACACGACCAGCGCTCCATAAGCTATCGCAAGGGGTACTAACGACTGTGGTAAATGCTCCTAAGACAGCTTGTACGAACCATGGCAACAAAAACAACTGGTGGCCCTATTGAACTTAGCATCATCGAGAAGCTCACGGCACAACTATCGCCCCAGTTTCTTGAGGTCCAGAACGACAGCTGGAAGCATGCGTCCCACCATGGCCTCAAGGGAGCTACAAACACTACCGAGTCGCATTTCAGGTATGTTATTTATTGTACAGACATGTCGTTGCGGTGTCGTAATATCGGCAAGTCCATGTTGTTGTACCCGCAAAAGCGCTATGGACCAAACAAAGACTAATAAACGACTAGAATCGACATTGTGAGCGAGGCGTTCCAGGGAAAGAACCAGCCAGCTAGACATCGAATGATCTATGGTCTTCTCAAAGAAGAGATCGAGCAGAAGGGCGTACACGCTTTGCAGATGAAGACTAAGACACCAACAGAGGCTAACAAGTAGCTGATCAACACGGATGCCTGTATATAATGACTCTACGGTACCTATGGCCACCACCTCGGTATCACCCCACAATCCCTACGACACTTCTATCTATTCTCCTGGAAAAGAACCAGAGTCCAGACATAAACCTTGGAAATAGAACTTTCATTAAACCATACGCTTTAGCAAACAAAAACACCTTAATAAACGCAGTGCATCGACCTTTAATGTTCGTCGTCGTCCTTGAGAGACTCGTGGTACTGCTCCTCCGTCAAAAGGTCGGCATCGTTCTCGATCTTCTCAGCAACCTCGAGCTTAGCGAGCCAGGCACCACCCATTGGGTCCTCGTTGATCACCTGTGGCGAGTCGTTCAAGTTGTCGTTAATCTCAATGACCTTACCGTTGACAGGGGAATAGATCTCAGACGACGACTTAACAGACTCTACGGAGCCCATGGAGTCACCAGCACTAAGCTCGTCGCCTACTTCTGGAAGCTCAACAAAGGTGGCATCACCAAGAGCATCAGCAGCGTACTTGGTGATTCCAACGAACGAAACACCGTCTGGGTGTTGCGCAATCCACTCGTGCTCAGAAGTGTATCTCACGGTGACTGGGCCCTTTGAGTACGTGGTCACCACCGAACTGGCGTTGATTCTGTTCAGGGTCGAGTTACATCTCAAGCTGAGTCTCAGTGGGGTTGCAAGTGTGCTTCTGAGAGCTGTTCTAGTGAAGGAAAACATCGTGGGCAAGCAGTACAGGATGGTCCGACGATACAAACGTATTGAAGAATCGGAGGAAGGAAAAAACCCAACCTTCTAGTCCCTTTTTAGTAGATACCACGGGGCCGAGTCAGTGGAGTTTCCTCATCAATCTCGCTCACGCGCCATGTGGGAGAATTCTTAGGGACGGGTCGCGCGAGGATATTGCCGAGTCAGTGCCGAGTCAGCGAGAGGGCAGAGGGAGGAAAAAAATGGACGAGTCCGGAGTCGAACCGGAGACCTTTCGCATGCTAAGCGAACGCGCTACCAACTACGCCACACGCCCGTTTGGATGAGGGTTGTGACAGCAGAATTTGAGAGGCAGAAACGGCAGAAATGTATACAATAGCGGAGGTGTGTGACTAACATGCGGAAAAGGACAGTGGCACATTGGCGATATAAAACAATAGCTCTACACCTAATGTCGAGTTATGTAGACACGGTTACTGTGAGACGAGAATCGGTTTTTATCCAGAGAAAAGGAAACGGGTCCCCATTGACGACCTTGGATTCCGCTTTATTGGATGGTGAAGCACTTATCACAGCAAAACCATACACACACGCGGAAATTGCCTGATATAGAAGCATTTCCGTTCGAGATAAGATATTTGTATACATTGTCTACACATTGTCTACATTCAAATGGTGTTCACCTTTTTTGGCCCCCTAATATTCTTTTGCGAGAGATATCTTTCTTTCTATGGTTTTCACATTTCACTGAAAAGGCCTTAGTAGAAATTCATACTCCGTAATGGCCCTTTTAGACGCAAAAAGTGCCCCAAAGGCCTACGCATCCTGGTTACATCGTCTTGCCTTAGTTTTCGGTTCGCTTGCACTTTCAGGCTTGTATTTTTACACAAAGAGTCCGTGCCAAGGAGTTCAGTTTGAGGACCGCATCCTCAATGACATTACTGATCCTATTGAACCAATTGCACTCCGTCCGCAGTCATACCTTGAGGACGCTTCTGGGTTGAGGTATATTCTACACGACGAGAGCTTCCGTATCAAGGCCGCAAATGCCTTGTCCGGTGCAGTCCAAATTGAGACTGAGTCCTATGATGGAACTCCAGATCCAACTGAGGACATGACAAAGTGGACGAAGTTCTTCGCCTTCCATGAGTACTTGGAAAAACAATTCCCTCTGGTTTACAGGAAGTTGGAGGTTGAGACTGTGAACAAGGTCAGCTTACTCTACACCTGGAAGGGTTCCGATTCTGCGTTGAAGCCATTGATGCTGACCGCACACCAGGACGTTGTTCCGGTCGATCCATTGTCTTCAGGAGAGTGGACTTATGAGCCGTATTCTGGGCATTTCGACGGCACCACTATTTGGGGCAGAGGAAGCCAGGACTGCAAGAATCTTCTTATTGCAGAACTTCAAACGGTTGAACTCTTGTTAAATAAGGGCTTCCAGCCAAAACGTACTGTTATCTTGGCATTTGGCTATGATGAAGAGAGTTTTGGGTATGCAGCTGGTCACATTAATACTACTTTAACTGAAAGATATGGTCCAGATTCAATGTATGCTCTCGTTGATGAAGGAACTTCTGTGATGAACATGGGCGGCGAGTGGTTCGCTCTACCAGGTGTCAGCGAAAAAGGCCACTTGGATATCATTATTTCTTTGACAATGAATGGTGGCCATTCCAGTATGCCACCTGACCATACTGCCATTGGTGTCATGGCTGAGTTGATTACTGTTATGGAAGCCAACCCATTTGAGCCATACTTGCCAAATGAGAACCCAGTTCTCGCTGCGCTGGAGACTTTTGCTCATAACATACCCGAATGGCCTAGTGCTTTGAAGAAGGACGTCCTCACTGCTAGATATGATGACTCTGCCAAGAAAAGGGTTATGAATTGGATGGCTACAGATAAGAGCATGAAGTACCTTATCCAGACGTCACAAGCTATTGATATAATTAATGGCGGTGTCAAGTCCAATGCTTTACCAGAGTTTGTGAGTATGCTGGTCAACCACAGAATCATCTTAGAGAGCACTGTTGAGGAAACTGTGGAGCGCTTGTTCTCTCTTTTGAACCCAATTGCAAAGAAATACGGGCTCGGTGTCTTCTATGGCGAGGAATATGCCGGTATCAACAACGTCGATGTTGCACCGGGCTACTTTAACGTGACCCTTGACGGTCCAATAAACTCTCTTCCAATCTCACCTTCCTCTGGTCCAGTGTGGGACGTTCTTACAGGGACTATCAAGCATGTATTTGACGATGAAATCCTCAAGGACGAGGGAAAGAAGATCCATATCGGTCCTATCTTGATGGGTGCCAACACCGATACGAAGAGATACACTGGTCTGACTAAAAGCATCTATCGATTCCAGTCGAAGCGGAATGTCGAGATTAATCCAGGCATCCATAGTATTGATGAGCACATCGGTGTTGCCCAACACTTGGAAACAATGGCGTTCTTGTTTGAGTTTATTCAGAACGTCGATGAGGCCTCTGATTAAAGCACCAAACTTACCCCAACGCTCACCCTCCGTAAATAGAAAAGGAAAAAAAAAGAAACCGTATCTAGAAGACAGCAAGTAGTGATATCCCGAGTCATTTTGACACTATACGGTCTCTCTATCGCTACAACTATTGAATTCACTGTAAGTCCTCGAAGCGTATTATCCGGATATAGTGGACTTTGGCCTATTTAAGAAGCTAACCCCGTTCCCTTGACCGGCCAAAGCCTAGATGCGGCCAGCTACCCGCCTCCACCTTCCAAGATAAGAATCCGGAGTCAAGTAGACATCTCCCCATAAATATATGCCAGTCAGCTGTTCTCTAGAGCTCTATGTTTAAGAGCCAATTGGCTATTCACTACGCTAACAAACATGCCAACACTTTACGACCACTCGTCTCTTGACGAGAAACATACACAGAAGAAGAAATCTACCCTATGGCTCAAGCATGCTGGTATTGCCATAGTCTCTCTACTTGCCATTTCGGGTGTCTACCGTCATTGTCAACCACACTGCAAAAAACCATCTTTTGAACTACCTTCTGCACCTGTTGTTGAGCCAATACGTCCCCAGTCGTATCTGAATGATTCGTCGGGTCTCAAGTACATCCTCCATGACCCAGACTTCCGTGGTAAGTCTGTAGGCGTTCTGTCGGGTGCTGTTCAGATCGAGACCGAATCATATGATGGGTCTCCTGACCCATCAGAAGACATGAAGCCTTGGAAGAAGTTCTATGGGTTCCATGGCTACCTGAAGAGGCAGTTCCCCCTTGTGCATGAAAAGCTGGAGTTTGAGACCGTTGATAAGGTCAATTTGGTATATACTTGGAAAGGCGCTGATGCCACCCTTAAACCATTAATGCTCACAGCACACCAAGACGTTGTTCCTGTTGACTCATTATCGACTTCTGAGTGGACGTACCCTCCTTACTCGGGCCACTTTGATGGAACAACTATCTGGGGAAGAGGTGTCCAGGATTGCAAGAATTTGCTCATAGCAGAGCTTGGCGCTGTTGAGCTTCTGCTATCGAAGGGCTTCGTACCAAAAAGAACGGTTATCTTGGCATTTGGAAGCGATGAGGAGAGTTTCGGTTATGGTGCTGGTCACATTAATAACACATTGACAGAGAGATACGGCGAAGACTCAATCTATGCTATTGTTGATGAAGGTACTCCAATGATTGCCGTTGGAGGTGAATGGTTTGCTTTACCAGCCGTTAGTGAAAAGGGCCACCTCGACATTATTATTACGTTAACCATGAATGGTGGGCATTCTAGTATGCCACCTGACCATACCGCTATTGGTGTCATGGCTGAGTTGATCACTGAATTGGAGGCTCATCCATTTGAACCATATTTGCCAAATGATTCACCTGTACTAACGCTTTTGGAGACTTTTGCTAAGAGTATTCCTGACTGGCCTGAATCCTTGAAAAGGGATGTCTTGAATGCAAGATATGACAAGAACGCTAAAAAGCGGGTCATTGAGTGGATGGGAACTTCCAAAGAATTCAAATTCTTGGTTCAGACATCTCAAGCCATAGATATCATCCATGGTGGTGTCAAGTCTAATGCGCTGCCTGAGTTTGTCAGTCTCTTGGTTAACCACAGAATCATTCTCGAAAGCACTGTTGATGAGACTGTGGACCGTATGTTTAGCTTGTTGAAACCAATTGCTGTGAAGTACGGTCTTGGCGTTTTCTATGGTGAGGAATCTATCATGGGCGTCGATGTGTCCTCAGGCTACTTCAATGTGACCCTTGATGGCGCTATCAATGCCTTACCAGTTTCCCCAAGCGAGGGGCCAGTGTGGGAACTATTGACCGGAACAGTTGCTCATGTTTTTGAAGATGAGGTTGAAGATGTTTCCAAAGTGTATTTTGGTCCTAATATTCTTGTTGGTAACACAGACACAAAGAGATACATCGGCTTAACGAAGAACATTTACCGTTTCCAAGCCACCCGTCAACTGGAGAAAAACGTTGGGCTTCATAGTATTGATGAGCACATTGGTATCGACCAGCATTTGGAGACGATGGCCTTCTTGTACGAGCTCATTCAGAATGTCGATGAGACAACGGACTAAAAACAGAACGTTTATATATATATATTTAAGTTCATATAACTTGATCGATACCTATGTTTCACACATCGGACATCATTAGTGATCGTATCTAAACACCTCTTCCAGGTTCAACCACCAGCCATTCTCATCTCTGCTACCAGTTGACCCACCCACAAGTGTCTCTTGCATCTGATCGGTCATCTGCCACCATTCAAAGTTTCCTGGGTCCGTTCTACTTCCTTCAGAGTCTCTTGCCCAGTCATCACCCGTGTACTTCATCGTAGCGATCAGGAGGTCAAATTGTGGAGAATAGTGGATCGAGTAGTCCTCAATGTGGTATTTGCGTAGGTTTTCTGCTACAGGCTGCCAGATTTGACGATGGCACTCCTTGTACTTGTCCAGATATTCGGGCTTCAACTTGATGATTTGACAGATTCTTTTACCCGAATGCTTTTCAGTGGACATGGCAGACAGTATTGCAGTACTCCAGGCCCTTTGAAAGACGTTGTGGCGATGAATTGGGTGGGTTGTGTAAGCTCTGTAGATGTGGGTGGACTTTCTTTATATATGCTAGTGATGTCTGGATGCAGGTCTCGGCCTAATCTTTCCGCGACACCGTTTTCTACTTCATAATATAGAATACGTCGTTATTCATTTCACAGCCCAAGCATTATAGCTCTTTGTTAAGGCGAAGAGAGACTATTAACAAGGGCAAGAGCATGCCAGTATGTCTTTCCTTTTTTAGAGCGTGGATACCTTACACTTCTTACTTGGAGGTATCTACAACGTATCTACCCAGGATTTGGCCCTTCTCCATGAGCTCGTAAACCTCTGGCAACTGGGAAAGTCCCACAACCTTGATTGGGGCCTTAACTAGACCTCTCTCGAAGAAGTCGATAGCTTCTCTGGTGTCAGCTCTGTTACCGACGTAAGAACCGATGATGTTCACTGACTTGATGACATGGGTAAACACCTCAGACTTACACACAGCATTGGCTGGAAGACCAACGAGAACAACCTTTCCTGTTGGTCTGACGTACTCGGTGGACTGTGTGATGGCGAATTCAGAAACAGAAACGTTGATAACACCATGTGGTCCACCCCTTGTAGCCTCTTGAATCGCCTCGACGATGTTCTTCTCTTTACCGAAGTCAACAAACACCTCAGCACCAAGCTCTTTACACAAAGCACCTTTGTCATCACCAGTATCAATAGCCAAGACTCTGTAGCCCATAGCAGTGGCATATTGGATGGCAAGAGTACCGAGACCGCCACCAGCACCGGAAATGGCGACCCATTCACCGGCCTTTAGGTTTGCGGACTTCAACGCTTTGTAGACAGTCACACCAGCACAAAGAATTGGTGCAACTTCTGCGAGGTCAGTTCCTTGTGAGATTCTAGCAGCCTGGACAGCATCTGCGGTAGCGTACTGCTGGAAGGAACCATCGTGTGTATAACCAGACAAGTCGGCCTTTGCACAGTTTGGCTCGAACGAGTTCTCACAGTACTCACACGACAAGCAAGAGCCGTTCAACCACTTGATTCCGGCGTAGTCACCAATCTCGAAGTTCTTAACTTCAGAACCCTTAGCAACAACAACACCAGCACCTTCGTGGCCACCAATGAGTGGTAGCTTAGTAGCTAATGGCCAGTCACCTTTCCAGGCGTGCAAGTCTGTGTGACAGACACCGGAGTACTTAACGTTGATGAGAATCTCGTTTGGCTTTGGTGTAGGAACCGGATAGTCCTGGTACTTGAGTGGACCTCCGTTCTCGTAGAAGACGACGGCTTTCTGTGTAGTTGGGATCTGAGGTGCCGTGGCAAGTCTTCTTATAAACTGTGGTCTCGCAAATGTTCTCGTAGATGTTCTCAGCATTTTGGGAATGTGTGAATGATAGTCGATGTCCTTGGCTCGAGATGTGATAAGACCAAGATGTCAATCAAGGAGTCCGACGAGTCAAACCAAAAAGCTATACATAAAAACATTACCGAACGGGCATTTAACCCCTTTTATATACCCTTTAGTACAGTGGGAACTAGAGAAAAAGGACGTGGGGGAGTGGCAGATATGGGCGGCATTGCTGTGAGTATGGTTGAAACAAGGTAATGCAGAGCGGACTCCACATCGATGCGGCGTCGCTCGTACCTTTTAGCAGGAAGTACTGTAGCACCGGAGCTGGAATTGGAGACTCAATATTCCATTATGTGACTTTCCTGGGGTTTCTCTGACCTTCATACTAGCGTGCCATGCCAATGTGCTGTGCTATTTGCTTTCTATGACTTTTGTTTGATTAGAAGCCATTCATCCCACCGAAACAATACCCTCTCAGCTAGTGGTCCCACCCTTTGAGTTTACAAAGAGAAACACTCTTGGAGACACACTACGAGGCCTTTAGAGAGATTTGTCGGACTCCAGACCGAGCGAACCTGGAAGATCTGCACCTCTGTCCTGTGAAATAATTTGTTGCAGTAAGTTCCCAAATCATACGTTCCCGGATATCCTGGTCCTCACGGCAAATCATGACGCTGTCACGCTACTTCCTGACCATCACTGGACCAAACATGAGCCTGCCAATGGATCCCTTGATTTATCATTTCGGATAACAGATGTCTAGTGCTATTCCATTGGTTTGTAATGCCACTCCCCCAGCCATATGCATCCTCGATGGAAACCCGCAGCTTCTTACTTGGACTTAGCCGGCTAGCCTAGCCGGAAGTAATATCTGTGGTGCGGATCATGCTGCAGGTGGTGTTTCTAATGCTTTTGTCTCTGCTGTCTGTGCTACTTATGGTGCTACTGTTGCTACTTTTGGTGCAAGGCTTTTGCGACTACGGACAAAGCTCCAGGGAACCGTTTTAGTCTCATCTAGGACTCCTACCAAAATAGCTTTTTCCTAAAAATTCGGCAACGGAAAGGCACTGTCTCTGCTGTAGCACATAGCTTGTAGAAACTGTTCCTGTGTTGATGAGGTCTTAGAGGGGGGGGCAGCTCGTACCAACACTATGCCTCAGCCTCATTCTTCCAGCCCCTTCCACCGAACCCGATTCCCTGGACTCTCACAGATACAATAACAATAGCCATAACTATGGCCATGGCCATGGCCCTTGCGACACCCACCAAACTCACTCATCAGCCTTTACCCCTTCTGCCCTCGGCGATTGTATCCCTGGAGTTAAGAACACAAACCCCAGGCTCTTGGTACTGCACACCTTGTCCCGCCCCCACCATGTTCTAATCACCGACTTTTGCCCCACGGAGTGGCCCCTATCAGGGGCCCACTGTGTAGTCCACTGCCAAAGATCCACCGAATAGGGCATGGAACCAAAACACTGCCAACAAAAGCAAACAGAAAAGCTTAGGGGAAACGCATGGCCTTGCCGAACCGCACCACTGTAAGCTCTTTTCCCAGCCGCTCCCCAACCGGGGGTTTCCTGGGGTATGCGCCTACGCTGTGTGCGCGGCTGAAAATGTGGGTGGTACGGTAAATCTTGGCCTCGCACGATGTGGTATGTAACACTAACTCCCGTACCGCTGGTAATAGAGAAAGTGTTGTTAGTAATACCCGTAAACGGAGAACGTATTCAGGTGGTATGAACGAGATCGGCGATAGGATTCTTCGCTTGAGCTACTCGGCGCTCCTTTTTTTTTGTAGCGGTTGTCGTAGTGTCTTGACGGCTCGATTGACACATCAGCTTGACACGTTGGTTTGATAGTTTTGACAGTTGGTGGTTTTTTGCCGGGGTTTCTTTAGAACAATCGAATAACCATATTGAAATCCATTCAGTAGTTTATCTTGATGGACTGCTCAGAGTTTTTTTACTATATTCGTCTTGTAGTACCACTAATAAACCTCTCTAATACATGGGATTGATGTGTTGTGAAATGATTGGCTGGTTTCTTCAGTGCAGTTGTAGTACTACAGAATCACCTAGCCAGTGCCTCTTCAGTAGCCAATCAGTATCCATCTATCCATATTATGCCATCAAATATCCTACTGGTATCCTAGAGGAATACATAAAGCCATCTCAGAAGTCGCGCCTCGTCTACTACATGGTTTACCCTTCCTTCTATTACATAGTATCGCGTACGATTATGAGTGCATGATCTAATTCTCGTCGTCAGACTCCAAGTACTTAGCGTATGCATCAGCATCCGCAAATAGTGGTAGCTCTTTGATCTTAGCCTTCTTGGACTTCTTCTTGGACTCGCCCTCATCTGCAGAACGCTTCTTACTCTTTGGTTCCACTGGCTCTTCGGGCACCTCCGAGTCGCTGATTTCATCCTCTGAGTCGCCCTTGAACAATTCTGCTTCTTCGTCCTCACTTTCAGAGAAACCGTTAAACTGTGGCTCCTCGCTCTCCTCATCGTCGTCGTCGGACATGCCAATTGTTTGTAACTCCACTTCGGAGCCGTCATCACTGATTCCTTCCTCAACAACCAAATCTTCTCCTTCATCCTCATCCTCTTCGAATTGCTCCTCTACACCCTCGGATTCTTCATCATCGCTGAAGTCATCCATATCTGGATCACTCAGATCATCCAAGTCAGACTCATCATCACCTTCAATGTCAGGATGAGACTTGACTAACGCATTCCAAACTTCTTCGTCATCTAAGTCGCTCTCACCATCAAAGTCTTCGTCCTTTGGTTCGTTAAATTTGGATGGATCCTTCTCCTTGGAGGTAAAGTACTCATAGAAGAATCTTTCATCCGGTCTAATCTCTTCAGCCTTCTTGCTTAACCAATCTTCGGTGTTAGCAGGAACTTCGTGGTTCAACACATTAGAAGCCTTAACAAGCAACGAGCCGGTGTGTGCACCACCGAGAGGCTGCATGATCGACGAACCCTTCGTGATTGGTTTCTGCTTAGCATTACGGTACACAAATCTGTCCAAAAAGTGTGCCAACGTGAAGAGACCCAAGTCTGGCTTCGCCTGCTTCTCTTGCTGAAGGAAAGACTCGGCATATATCTGAGCTGTTGGGTGATAATGATTTAAAAACTCTGTGATCTCCCAGATAGAAGAAGTACCAGCATTAGCAAATCTTGGGTCACGTTTACGGCCATCATACTCTGTACTCTCGGCCTTCACAATTTGATTCTTTCTGCCTTCATCTTCTTCATCAGATTTGACATCCTCAAAATGTTCCTCTTCATCATCATCGTCAACATACTTATGATCAATAGGAGTATTGATTGACAAGTTTCTAATCTGAGGAACAGACTGCTCCAGCTCCATCAGCAGATAAAACATACCAGCAACTGCGCCAACATTTGTCCAGTTGAAGCATATCTGCACGATTCTCTTGACAAAAGCCATTACCCTTGGAATGTTGGGATCAGCCTTGAGAGCCTTGAAGAGTAGGTTAAGGTAAATACCCTGCTTTGAAGATGTGACCAATCTCGAGTCCAACAATGATTCGTAAAGAGTTTTGTAAAATCTGTCAGAGTTTAGGCGCTGCCCTGAAGTGATCTGGAAAATAAGAACAAGGGCCTGGACGGAGGTATTGAAATTGCTCGAATGAGTGATTCTGAATAGCACATCCAGATGCTTGGTATAAATATCAGTAGGTAAATTCGAGAAAGGGAAGGCACGGTTAACACCTGTAAGGAGTGCCGAAAACAACTTTGCATTCTTTTCTTCAATCAATTCCTCATCTGTCTTGACGTTTTTCACGGATTTACCACCCTTCTTCCCCTTCTTGAAGTTCTTCTTTCTGTTTTTGTAATTGTTATCCTTACCATCTTTGTCAACACCCTTATCTAGATCCCCATTATGAACATCTGACTCTATTAGAAGTTTCTCAAACAATGCAAAGTATGTCTTCACCAGATCATTAGCAATATCCTCTTCACGTCTTGTTAAGATAGTTTGGTTGAGGGTAAGAACAGAGTAGTATTTTGTGTGGTAATCAGTGTTCTTCTTGAACATTGCATCAATGACAGCATCAATGACAATCTTTTTCATATTTGGATGAGCTTGCTCCAGCTGCAATATCTGGTAGGACGTTTTTGATGTCACTTTCTTGTCGATGTCACCAATCTTATTCACACCTAGTCTTAGTAAGTTGACTTCCTGTTCTGGCTTGGCCTTCAGCAAGTCAAATATGTGACTGACAACGTTCATTCTAACATGAATGATAGGGTCATGAGATAGTTTTTCCAACACCTTAAGAACACTAAAGTAGTAAGTCTTGAGGTAGTCTTCAAAGTAGTACAACGCCAGCTGCTTCTTGGAAAGCATCATTGATAGTGGTTGCTGCTTGAAGTATCTTAGCTTCCTATCTGGTAAAAGACCATTGATAAACAGATCCTTTAACGCATTTAAAGACTGCAAGATAGAGTTTCTTGACTTCTTTCCCAGGAATGCCATGAGAGTGTCAAACGATTTAACGTTGTGTAAGGGAGCTTCCTGGATAAGAAGAGTCAATGCAGAGATTTTATCGTTGAGTGTACCGTCAGAGAGAATTTGGGATAAGAACTTTCTCTGCGAGGACGTCTTGGAAAATTCATCGTAGTATGCTTTGTTGTCAGCCTCCAGAGCCTCTTTACCTCTCTGGTACAGTTTGTCAAGCTGATCATCTGTGAGTTTAACCGGCTCAACGTTCAAGTCAATGGAGACATTGTACCAGTCGATTTGTGGCTGGATAAGGAGTTTTGATGTGTTCATAATGCTTGTAGGGTCGATTTTTTTGTGTGTTGGGAGTTCTTCTTTCTTGAGCGGTTCTTGGGTCTTGATCTCTTTCTTTTCCTCGTCGTCAGAACTCGGATTTGGTGACTCCTCCAGATCCTCAACGTCACCCTCCACCTCATCAGAGATATCCTGGGAGTTATCCACTACTATTTCTTCCTCTTCCTCCTGCTCTTCCTCTACATCCTCTGGTTGGTCATCCTCAGCCTCGTCTTCAGACAGCTCCTCGTCTGCAACAACTATAGGACCGGAATTCTTCAAACCAATGTCCTTCATGAACTTAGACAAGTCATCATTGAGACCCTCGTCCAATTTTTCGTCGTTCTCGAACTCTTGCTCGCTCTCTTCGCCTTCGGAAAGACCTTCTAGGAGTTTGAGATCATCATCAGTAGCACCCAACTCGAGAGCTTCACGACGTAGTAGTTCCTGGGAATCAGACTTGGTGGACTTAGAATCAGTGGAATTCGTACTCTTACTCTCATTCTTGCCACTCTTCTTGTATTTCACACCATTGCCCTTATTCTGGTCCTTGTTTTGGCCCTTCTTCTGAGCCTTGTTCTTGTTCTTCTCGCCTTGGAGTTTCGACGCAACCTTGTCCTTAAGCCCGGACAAATCTAGTTTCACACCGTCCATCTCCGCCCGGAACTAATGCAGTCAGTGTAGCAACGAACTAAACGGGTCTAGAGGGCTTGGAATGGGTGTTTCCAAGATACGGCCTATACAGTAACTCCTACTCTGTCTTTCTCATGTCTCTCATACCAAAAAAATTTTAACCTCATCGGGCTGTGGCGCATACCGCTTTCCTCGCGATCGGGCCTCTCTACGTGGAGAGACACTATTAAGAGGATTTCCATTTCCTGTCTCGGCCCGTCGCTCATGAATACTCTTAAGATGGCCCTTTGCACTTATTTTACGCCATTTAGTGGATTAATTAGTTTGCAGGTTCGTACGAATGCGTCTGGTGGCCCCAAGTTGGAACCAAGTAGTTTAAAGCTATTTTTGATAAGGCCTTAATAGCTGCTCTCTCGCACCGCCGTCGTATCCCGCAATCATACGATATATACCACAAAACGGTTCGGGTGTTGAAAAGAGCAAGCCATTTCTTTTTCCACAAAAAGAATACTGCAAAAAGAGTCACTGGATCTCCATAGTTGTGGTGTGTTCAGGTTTCTTTTAGTATTGGGTCAGGGTGGCAGTGTGACCTGTATTCAGTCATGCTTTCTTTGCGTATGACCTCAACGGTTGAAAAGTTGAACTAAGGAGCCCAACTGGCAACTGGGGAAGCCAACTCAACAGCTAGCTCATGGGTGTTATTTTGAGCCTAACAGCTTCCTGGAGAGTACAGAATACCCATATAAGGGAGGCTCGGGAGTTTACGAGAGAACACCGGCAGTCTCACAGCTACACAACAAACTTCTTGTAAGTAATGCAAACCTGTATTTACAAATCCCGTACACCAGTTTGAAATCTAAGCAACCATCTTTTTGAAAATGCGGTCAGATAGCGTACTTCTTTGTCCACTCCTTGGCGTTCTTCTGATACAGCTCGTTGTTGGTCTTGTATATGTGGGCAATTTCGGGAACTAGAGGATCATCTGGGTTGGCATCTGTTAGCAACGAGCAGATGGATAGAAGCACCTTTGAGATTGTCAATGCAGGCGACCATTGGTCCTTGAGGATGTCAAGACAGATGTTACCATTCGAGTTGATATTAGGGTGGTAGATCTTGGTGGTGAACTGGATCTTAGGAGGTTTGAAAGGGTAGTCGGTTGGGAAATGGATCGAGAGGAAGAACACACCTCCCGCGTAAGGCGAGTCTGGTGGGCCCATGATGGACGCCTGCCAGTGGTACAAGTCATCACCCACAGGTCCTGCTGAGCACGAAGATGGGGGATCTCTAAAGCGATTGGATGTTAGTATTGCCCAATCCACGAGTAGTGGTAGTGCTCGTACGCCGTACGGAAAGCCTGTCTATTGCCAATGGTCGCAACCACCAACTCCCGGGCCTCCTTTATAGTTGCTGCTGCTGCTGCCATGCAACCTTCGTATTCCCCGCAAGCACACCATTGACTGTACACCTGGTAACAAGTAGTTTGGATCGTAGTACAAGGATCCTTGCAAGTCTGTGATGCGTCTGTGATGCGTACACCCGATCCACTTGGTGACACCTTACTAGAGATGTGAAACCTGTCGGACGACAAGCCAAGATTACGCCATCCGCACCACTAAAACATTCCACAGGCAGCCGCAGTTCATACCCGTGCTCGGTCCTTAAAGGGAACAAAGACGGATTCTTTGCGACGCCATCGACTACTCAGTCACACGCAGTGCGCTCCGGCAAGCTCTCTTTGCTGTTGTGTTGGCGGGTAGGGGAAAAAAGGGGGGCGGCGGCAAAGGCCCTCAGCAAGGATAACAGGCATCATACCAGCGGTTCAAATAAGGGATACGCACCTGCCCAAATCGTTCAATTCTTTGTTGATTCTCTTTAACGACATCGCTGCTATCTTATTGTTGACACTTGACACACAACGAAACACCTCTCTGATAAGGAAAGGGAAAGAGAACGGTCTTGTGGCGAAAATTTCTGTGGACGGGCCGCGAACCGCCAGCGAGGACGGCAGAACCTTCTGGAAATTAGCGGCGGTGGAACCGAGGGCAGCATGGCGGCCGGGTGACCCTCGGAATTCAAAAGGTGGTGTGTGGATGGTGTTAAATTGGTGTTCGGGTGATGTCTGGATGTGTCTTTCTGGTGTGCGGGTGTGCTGAGGATAGTGGTGTGCGGGTGTTAAGGCACCCCACCCATGGTGCCCCCCGTGAACCGCCTATTATATAGTCGTATAACACAAGTGGAGGACACACTTATAGAGGTTTTAAAATTGGGTTCTAGGGAAAAGAGAACTAGTCATGTAGCGTGATTCGTGCTGTAGGAGAACTAAAAAGGTTTAATAATGATATTTGTTGCGGTAACGAAGGAGTCATCGTGAACGAGAATGTTACTGTTGTAGGCTGGAAGCACCAGACGTACAGAATGAAAATAGGCTCAACAACCAAGCTTCTAAGACGGGATTAAAATACCGGGAGTTGCGCAATAAAAGAGATATTGGGATGAATTGAACATATCAATGTATATGCCTTATCTGTAGCACGCTGGTGACGAAATGCAGTGGACAGACCTACGCACTATGCACTGCCAGTCGCTCTGGGGTGCTGTGGTCGGAGTTAGCTTTTGCGTCACCAGGTGGCTACCGGTCGGACAAATCCAGCTGCGAAAGCGGCACCTCATCACTTGGCACCAACAAAGAGTACCATAAGGCTGAATTAGTACCTGTACTCTATCGGGGAAAAGTCCGAGCTTTGAGAGGACGGCTCCCGTGGTGAATCTGATGGTAGCCGTAGCCGTGTTGCTTGTCACGTTGTTTGCTGCACCGACATGCAGGGCATGACCGTCAGACCATCAGAAGATGATCCAAACCAGTAAATGAATAGGGTTTAGTCTCAACAGCAAGACAACGTAACAGTTTAGAATGGACAACACCATCCAGGACTTGCTTCTGTATCGTTTCACCAGAAAAAAGCATTCGAAAAGCCCACGTATTCCGCACAATTCGGACTCCAAAGAGCGCCAAAGAGAGAGACCGAAAGGCTGCCTATGTGCCTCAGAGCTAGCCGTACACAGAAATACGCATTGGGCGCATGGGCCCACGCCACGACACACAGACGTACACACACACCACCATCTCGGAGTGTGTCAGGATGCAAACTCGATTGCTATATAAGGACCAATGGGTTCGCCCAATGGATATCGAAGATTCCCATAGTCGTTCCAATCTTCATCGATTGAAAGCATAAAACACAATGCCTGAAATTCCAAAGACTCAGAAGGCTGTTGTCTTCTACGAGAACGGAGGCCCACTCAAGTACCAGGACTACCCAGTCCCAACACCAAAAGCCAACGAAATCTTGGTTAACATCAAGTACTCTGGTGTCTGTCACACTGACTTGCACGCTTGGCACGGTGACTGGCCATTGGACACTAAGCTCCCACTTGTCGGTGGTCACGAGGGTGCTGGTGTTGTTGTTGCTAAGGGTTCTGAAGTTAAGAACTTCGAAATTGGTGACTACGCCGGTATTAAGTGGTTGAACGGATCCTGTATGGGATGTGAGTTCTGTGAGAAGGGTTTCGAAGCTAACTGTGCCAAGGCTGACTTGTCTGGTTACCTCCACGATGGTTCCTTCCAGCAGTATGCTACCGCTGACGCTGTCCAGGCCGCTAAGATCCCACCGGGAACCGACTTGGCTGAGGTTGCTCCAATTCTTTGTGCTGGTGTCACTGTCTACAAGTCATTGAAGACTGCCGACCTCGCTGCAGGTGAATGGGTTGCCATTTCTGGTGCTGGTGGTGGTCTTGGTACTCTTGCTATCCAGTACGGTGTTGCTATGGGTTACAGAGTCTTGGCTATCGACGCTGGTGACGACAAGGGTGTCTTGTGTAAGGAGCTTGGTGCCGAGGTCTACATTGACTTCACAAAGTCCAAGGACATTGTCAAGGACATTCAGGATGCCACTGACGGTGGTCCACACGGTGTCATCAACGTGTCTGTCTCCGAGAAGGCCATTGAGCAGTCTACTGAGTACGTCAGATCCTGTGGTACCGTCGTCATCGTCGGTTTGCCAGCTGGTGCCGTTGCCCGTGCTTCCGTCTTCGGTGCTGTCGTCAAGTCCATGTCCATCAGAGGTTCTTACGTCGGTAACAGAGCTGACACCAGAGAGGCCATTGACTTCTTCGTCAGAGGACTCGTCAAGTCTCCAATCAAGATTGTTGGTCTCTCTGAGTTGCCAGAGGTTTACAAGCTCATGGAGGAGGGTAAGATTCTCGGTCGTTACGTTTTGGACACTTCCAAGTAAGTCTGTAAAGATAAAATTTGATGTTTATGGGCTCTTCAAGGGTTTTGATTTATTGAAATGATGCTTGTAGAGCGTTTATTATTCCCGTAAATATTGTAGATTTCTATTAAAATAGTTGAACTCAACGACTACGCCTACTAGGTTTGTTAGAAGTTTAAATAAGACATTCAGACTATAATCAAGACTCCGGTAGTACGGTCGCTTTTCTTGGTTGTCTTAGATCACCGCGCTCTCCCAATCAGGAAACTGATTGCGCGCATTATCGGACGTCGATCTGGCGATATATAAAGCAAAAAAAGATGACAGCCGTCCTTACGCGACATCTTTCTTCTTATAAAGATCCGTCTTCTAGCTCACGATAGATATGAATTTTCCTAAGACTCAAAAGGCCGTCCTTTTTGAAAATCATGGTGGTGAGCTGAAGTACACCACCATTCCTGTGCCCACACCGTCAGATACCCAGATCCTCGTGAATGTGAAGTATTCGGGTGTTTGTCACTCTGATCTGCATACTTGGAAAGGAGATTGGCCCAACCCTACTATTCTTCCATTAATTGGTGGCCACGAAGGTGCTGGTGTTGTTGTTGCCACTGGCACTAAGGTGAAAAATTTCAAAGTTGGCGATTATGCCGGGATCAAGTGGATCAATCGCACTTGCTTGACCTGTGAGTACTGCATTGGTGGTGAGGAAACTTGTTGTTCGGATCAAGATATCAGTGGATATACTGTTCAGGGAACTTTCCAGCAGTATGTCCTTGCGGATTCCATTCAGGCTGCTAAGATTCCAAAGGGTTCTGATCTTGCAGCAGTTGCCCCGCTACTATGTGCTGGTCTCACGGCATACAAAGCACTCAAGAGGGCAAACTTACAACAAGGACAGTGGGTTGCAATTATTGGTGCTGGTGGTGGCTTGGGATCGTATGCTGTTCAAATAGCCAATGCTATGGGATTTAGAACTCTTGCCATTGACGGTGAAAACAAGAGAGAAATGATCGAAATGGAGTTGAAACCAGAAGTATTCATAGACTTTATGAAAACCAAGGATATTGTTTCAGAAGTAAACGGCATAACGGAAGGTGGTGCACATGCTGTTATTAACTTCAGTGTGAGCGAAAATGCTATGAACACTGGAGTGAAATACGTCAGAACTCTTGGCACTTTTGTTATTGTTGGTATGCCTTCGAACGCGGTTATTAAAAGTGCTGTAGGCGAACATGTTGAGAAACAGTTCAGTATCAAAGCAATTAGTGTTGGTACTAGATCAGAAATGATTGATGTTCTCGGATTCTATGAACGGGGATTGATTAAAAGTAACATTCAAGTATTTGGGCTGAGTGAGCTAAAAAAAGTGTATTCTCTCATGGAAAGTAATAAGCTGAAGGGGAGGGCTGTTGTTGACACGTCAAGATGATTTGATAACACTATAGATATTGAACTCAATAGAGCATTTGAAAACAGTGATAAAAATACCTTTTTCTGGAAACTAATTTCAACCTATAGAGAGTAGCTCATTGGGTATTTTGTGAACGTAGGAATAACTATTGTTTAGTTACTTCTGTTTTTCGTAAAGGATCTCAAAAAATTGAGTAGAAATGATTGGTTTTGTGTGATTTCCCTTTGAAATAAAAGAAAAAATGCATCCCAGTTTGTAGTAACTGTATTAATCAATTAAGCGCCGCCTTCAAGTTAAAGGTGGTGTATTACATACTGATAGGTTCCAACGAGACGCTAAAAGTAAGTTGTAAGTTGATACTGGTGTTACAAGCTAACAACCGGCACCCACAAATTAGGAAACTGTTATTCTGCTGTTAAATAATACGAACAAATAACCCAGAACAAGCAAGCAGCGGTGTCGTGCTACTTCTTATTGCAACACTTCTATTCCAAAACGTACCACAGTGCTCGAATAGATAAGGATGCTTCGATACCGGATCACTTTATCTTAAACGAGGGTAGTACTCAGCCGCACTTGAGAGTATAGCCTTCAAGTAAACCAATTGAATTTATGGGAGATGACTTGTTCTTTAGGCAAAATGAACACTTAATTGCCATTTTACCGAATTCACCAAATTCCTCTTGAAAGACAAACAGGGCAATAAGCACCAGTTTTGTCAATTTATTAACAAAAAACCGACAGTCACTGTTTATCCCTAATGACGTTGTAAGATTGGCCAGACTTTTGAAAGTTCATGTAAAGTCGGCTAAAATAAGAGAGTATCTTGGGGTAGTTGCACATATTAACAGACAATAGTATCCACATACACACAAGGGCCATCCCGTTTGAATCACAGTAGGCGTATGCTACCAAGTGCTTAGGGTTAGAATCACTTATTTTGTAACTCTTGAACAAATTGTAAAATATTGAAAAGTGCCTTCCATAGTTTTGAAAGAGGAAAAAGATCCTGCTCTTTTTGGTCGAAATCGGTCCCAAAATGGAAATAGATTGATCCACTAGTTCGCTAAATACGAATATAGACACCATCTGAGCTCCACGTGTAGAGCACACAAAAAATAGGTTGTTCTTGTGGACTGACCAAATGATTCTGAGCCTTTGGAATGATTGGGATGAGCAAATTGTATACACAGAGAATCGAAGACGCTCGAGTTCTGCAGACCATGGTACTTTGACGTGTCAATAGAAGTCATGTGGCAGCAAACGTGCTATCCGCACAGGCGTGTTCTAACCTTTGGATATTGTTTCTTTTGGGATAAATATGGCAATCCCAGACAGACTTCCGTGGCATGGGTAAACACCTCGAGCTCTTTGGTGTAAAAATGGGAGCTTGAATAGGAAGCAGCCGTTTGCCAAATGCAGGAGCGTCGACGTGCACAGCTGCATTGTCTTGATCGCGCATGGCCATGCATAACAAACGGGAAAGCCCAGAGGCGGAGCTTTTTGCGAGTCCTATGTTGATTCGAATTGCTATCTCTGAGAAAAAGGGTGTACCCAAGGGTGTCCATAAGTAAAGCTTTCAATTGGCGTGGTAGTAGCTTTCTTGTTTTTTGAGGGACCAAACTCTTGCAGTAGTCTGAGCAATGCGTCGCCATTGTTGGTGATTCCTGCGTGGTGTGACGGCTGTCCCGTAGAACAAGGTAAGGTAACCAAAAAGCTAATAAGCAACGGACAGCAAAGTCTATTGTAGCTGCACACTGACGCATAAAGAGCGAGACTCCTTCCACAGGAGCAGAGCCCAAGGTTTTCTGGACAAAGGGTTTGGTCTGTGGTGTGCGTTCTTACCCACTGCTGTTCCCCGTACCCATAACAGTGAAGCGAACCGGAAAACGTGGTAGAAAAGAGCCCTTCGGGAGGGCTTCGAACGCCACACGTTTTCCCCTGGCGGGTTCCTTTTCCAAATAAAAAACATGCCTCGGCTTCAAGCACTTGCCATAGAAGACGACGGCCGCATGGGACGCCCCAAGAAGTGCTGTATGTGCGTGTGCGTGTGCACTGAATGGATCATCGACATTGATTTGCGAGCCGTTATGCGGGTTGCTGCGGCGATTTAACGAGATAGCCGTAAAGTGTATTCGTGCACGAAGCTAAGACCCCGAGACGTGTGTTTGCTTTTACAAGGAGGAGGCACCGTGTAGGTTCAGGCGTCCCCTCTACGCATTCTGCCATTTCGGGAAGCTCCGTGAGGTCCATAGTATATTACAACACTCCGCTCTTCTGGGTCCCGGGAGCTTTACTTCTGCTGTACGACAGGCTATCCTCGGAGAGCCTATTGTGTGGCTGGGGGCTTTTGGTTTTGGGGGCACAGGAATGCGCGGCGGTCTTCGTATTCTGGTTACTCTACAGGAATAACCCTTGAGCGAAAACACCGTATTAGAGCCAAGGATTAAGAAAAAAATTAACTGCTCGTAATTCCCATCTTTATGGAAGTATGATTATGCTTTACTGCTTGTTCATTTTAAGACGGGGAGGCCAAGTCAAATCACTCGCTATTTTGTGAGGCGGTGCGTCCTTTTTTTGTTCTACCTCCGAAGTGTTTTCGCCGAAGTACCTTCCTTCTATTACTGGTTTATCATACTTGTCCTTTCCTTTTATAGAACAAGTGAAACATAAAACAGGTTTCGGATATATGGAAAACGGGAAAATAACAAGTATATTTGGAATATCTTTACTCCTTCAACCCTTCTCTCTCACCCTGCCCCCTATTTCTTGATTGGTTAGGTGTTGTCATAGAGATAATTTAACATGGGCTGATTGCGGCGGGTAAAAGGCATGAGCGCCCAGGACAAAATGACGCGCCAGGGAGGCTCAGCTCAGAGTGATTCCTCGTTCTGCATATTAATCCAGCGTTCGGAGAAGATATGTTCATTTGTTCATCTAACTCTGTCACGTTTGCCTTTAGCCGTATATGGCAAAAATCGGTTCGTCTCCGACCATGCGGAAA
The DNA here is from genome assembly GCA_030585085.1 of Petasospora xishuangbannaensis. Classification (NCBI taxonomy): domain Eukaryota; kingdom Fungi; phylum Ascomycota; class Saccharomycetes; order Phaffomycetales; family Wickerhamomycetaceae; genus Petasospora; species Petasospora xishuangbannaensis. The sequence continues at coordinate 119,207 of JAJMBV010000012.1, read as the reverse complement.
TCTTCTCAGAAAATCTTTGGTTCTCAGGTTGAAGCTCAAAAACGTCATTTTTTCTATGGTACGATGGCGTGTTTCTTCTTAACCACCTTGTTCCGTGATATTGACTTATATTCTTGTGGATTAAAGAAGGAGGAAGTTTGAGGGCCCTAGAAGCTGCGCGGGTGCCGATCGAACTCAAAAAGTCGTTAGTTTCTTAGCTCATGCTCAGAAAATATCCTTTAAACAGAGCTCTAATCCTGGTCAATACCAGTACAAACGGTTAATAAAGCCCTTTATTCTTGACCCCGAAACTTAAGTTCTATGAGACTTGTGGGAGTGATCGACACTTAGCATGTATAGGAAGGACTCTAAAGGTAGCTGTGACAGAGCTGCTTTGGTGCAGTCTCTATATAGCCGCGGGGATGTTGACAGGTGCTGGTGCAAGGCTTACCGGGGCTTGATTTTAGGAATCAGTCGGTTATTCATGTATGAACGCATCTCTGCCGTGCAGGCTCACTTGGAGTACTTCTAGGTTATAGCAACTCCCACGCGGCTTAAGATAAACGACGGGGATTAGGGCGTCTGGAGTCACTAGCTCCAGTGTCCTGATCTCACCTGCAAAATATAGTTTATTGAAATGACTGTGGACTATTACCCTAACCATATTTTAACAAGGAAGTAGATATTATATTGTTTTGGAGGATAAGGGATATTCTAGATTTTGGTGTGACTTCGTAATTCGAACCCTTTCGGGTGTATTGTTACAACCTTCGCACAGCAGAACAATAGGATTGAGAAACAGGTAAACCCTCACTCATAAAACCTACCCACTACCTACTACACGGATGTGTCTGTGAAGTTGTTGTCTTTTATGTTTGTTTGTTTTGTTTTTCTTCTGTAGGCATGAACATGTCAGCGGATGCGCCTTCCTAAAAGCAAACAAACGTGCTTTCGGATCCCACTGGAGTTGCAGCTGGACAGGAAATAAGAAGCTGTGTATGGGGAGAGAGGCAGTTGAAGCTGCCTTGCATAGCCACTCGTACACCCTTGGCCTAATTTTACCGACGCCTTCGCTAAGGTTTTGGCCGCTTATAACACGCACGTGATGGCCCGACCCTAGGAGCGTCTAGCAGTCCCTTTCGACATCGCGGCCACAGACCACCCGAAGTGTCATTATCGAGAAAAAAATAAGGCACACAAAAAGGACTTGTCTAAACACCGTACGGAGACGACTTCCACCACCCCTGGAAAGACGGCTGTTGTGTTGGTTTCATGGGGGACGGACGGGGGATAAAGCATTGTGTGAGCCTTTGTTCCTGAGCTGCAGTGTCCCTTGGGAAGATCTGGCGCGGTGTACTGCAGAGTGTGCAAGTCTATGTGATTATGTGCATCTCCGCGCGCACAGGGGTAACCTCAACTTCTGAGTTTAGGCAAGTGCGCTGAGGTGGTGGGAGTGGTTAGAAGGGTGGTGCATGGAGAGAAGAGGGGCCACAAACGGTGGAGAAAAGGGCAAGAGAGATCACTCTTTGTATTATTAAGACCACTAGCCCCAATATACGCCCCAAACTGCTAACTAATATCCCGTGAATGTCCTCCCCTCCTACCCCCACCGCCGCTCAAGACATTGTCAAAAACCCCTTCGCACCGCCTAAAATGTGCTATTCTCCGAGAGGTGCACACGCCGGCAGGCGCGGCGCACGTTGTTTTGCTTTTCCCGCTTTTGGCTGCAGGAGGCTCTGCTCTGTGGCTCGTACCGCGTCCGCTGGAGGGCGGAGGGGGGCCCAGACCGCGCGCGTGGAGCGCGTGATATATAAATATGTTGGAGGGACGCTCCCTGCCAGAGCCCGGAATACGCCTTCTGGGGGAAGAACTCACAGTAGCAACTACAAAGACACTCCTGGGGAGCGCACGTTGTTCTTTATCCAGCAATTTTCCCCATACGTTGCATTCTTCTTTGAAGTTATAAAGCCAATAGTTGAGGCATATCATCCACTGGGCTCGCACTTGGTCCAACCGCCTTTGTTCCTCTCTCTCTCTGTTGAGACTAACTCCCATTCGCTCATTTCAATCCTTTACCCCCTGCTCCATTACTTCTATCTTCTACCGTTGTCCTTCTTTCTTCACCTCCTAAACCGGCTTGCTTGTCCCTTCCAGCTCGCTAGTCCCAGCAGTCTTCACCTTCTTCATCAACCATCACCTTCCTGACCAACCACCAAACGCGTACACCGAATCTCTGCACAACAATAAGGAAAAGGCCGATACTGGCTGGCCAGTCCTGTAATCTGTTGAAGATCTTTGTTATTGTTATCCGCGGCTTTCTTTCTCTCTAACACTTTAGCACTTTATTTCACTTTGTTTGTTGGTTCCTCTTATTGGTTCACTTTGTTGATTACTGCATCGTCGCATTCTTGTTTTCCTCTTTTCTTATCTTAGCCAATTATCCCGTTTCCTGAACAATCATCATCAATCCTCCTCCCATTCTCATATAACCATATAACCCCCAATGGCCACTGACAAGCTTCTACCTTCAGCTTTCAGTGACGTAGTGACACCACCGAGCTCCGTTCAACGCCGCAAGGACAGACCGATGATTGTGGACATCTCCATCAACGACCAGGGAGAACAGGTGTATCAGGTACACAACTCTACTCGAGGGTCGAAACGCAGAAGAGTCGATGAGGAGCTCGGTGACGAGCTCGAACGATCGTCCAAGCGTATGACCCCAGTACGCTCCATACTAGGAACCATCTCTCCAAGCACTCTCAACCAGGACAAGCGAACCGACTCGTCCAAAAGGATAGACCTGAACGCGTCTCCAAGCTCAAGAAAGGGCGACGAGGCTCACATCTGGAGTGACGATGTCGAGGAGGCTTTTGAAGAAGCCCTGAAGATGATTCCGAAGAATGGCTTGACCAAGATTAAGGTGAGTGGCAAGTCGTGTGGCCGTAATGAACTGATATCAGACTACATTCTTCAAAAGACCGGCAAACTCAGAACTAGAAAACAGGTTTCGAGTCATATCCAGGTTATCAAGAACCTGAAGAAGAAGCCAGAACTCATTGAGCTTATAAACAACGGTCCTTCCGACCCTGACGACATTCAGAAGTTTGAGGAAGTCTTCACCGAAATTTTTTTCCAGAAGTCTCTTGGAACCAATGGCTCCTCGCAACAGTCAACCAGAAGCGAGTCCCCATCTACTTGTACTCCTAACCGGAGCCCTAGAAAGAGCAAACAAAGAGACGTTTCAGGGAAAACTCCAAAGTCCATGAGAAACTCACAGAGACCTTCCAGGATCCCATTGTCCTACAAACCAGTTGCATGCTCCCTCAAGAAGTTTGAGATGATATACGCCGACTTGCAAAACCCTTCAAACTCACAGATCTACACAAAGCTCTCCCCAAAACAGGGACAGCCATTGAGGCTTAAAGCCGGTGCATCGGTTCAGTCGAGATTTCCAAACCTGACGGATTACTTTCAAGGAGATCTAAAAGCCGAACAACAGATCCCAATCATGCATAACTTGGTGAATTTGAGCTTGACTCCTCCCAACAAGAAACTCGGAGGTGCTCATGAGACAGCACTGGAGGTTGAAATGAAGGGTGTTCCACAGGACGAGGCGGAGTTTGGAGTTCTCACTACGATCTATTCATTTGGGAATGAGGTTATCGAACTGATGGAAGATCTTTACATTGCAAGAAAAACCCCTTCGAGATCAGGCACCATGGATTACACTTTCCGACTGCCATTTGCGAAGGAGTTTTGGATGGCGTTCCTAGACTCCATTGAGAATAATGCGAATAACCACGATGACCCAGTCAAGGCTGACAACCAGAAGACCATTGCTGTTAAGGCTGTCACAATGAAACAGGTTATTTTCAACAGAGGCTCAGAGTACGGGTTTGACAAGGGTGATATTAAGTTTGTGATTCTTTGGGAATTCACAAGAGCTATAGAGACTTGTGAGACTACGACCAGAAGACTCTATTTGCCCAACATGAGGGGCTCTAAACCTGAGATTACGCTTCTTTCCAAACTGTCGGAGCCTCTTACTCAACAGATGCCAACGTATCCAGAACGCCAGCACCACCATCCTCAACATCAGCAACAACAACAACAACAACAACATCAGCATCCTCAGCATCAGCAGCAGCAACATCAGGAGTATTCTCATCCTCCGCATCCACCTCCACCTATGTTGCAACTGAACTGCGATGTCCCACAACAAGTGTCGCATATTATCACACCAAATTTGGAAGAAGATGAAACCTCTTCTGCCAATAGTACACTACAATTTGACGATTTGGAACACAATGATGTTGTTCCAATCAGTCAACCGACTTTGAGAACCAACTCGTTCCCAGAGTCGTACCAATCTCAAGTGCCCCCTGCCATGCATTGGAGACGTATGATGAGTGAGCCATCGGTATGGCCAAACCACCAACAACCACAACAGCCTATGATGATGTCGACGGAAGACGCATTCAACGCTGAAGAGTTCCAAGGCGTCCAGACTTACACCACTGATACAGCCTCTCTGTCTATGCTTAATCCAGGATACATGCACTTGGATCACCAACAAGATGCTCCTAATGAGATTTTCACACATTGGTGACAGATGGTGACTACATTTGTTGATCAACGGAAACTGTTGGAGAGTTTCTAAAAAAAACATAAAGGGAGTCCCCAGCATTTAAGAAAGGGCTCTCTTCATATCATTTAATACCTCCCACATTTTCCTACTTTGTCGTTTAATTTTTATTTATTAATCCAGGTTTTGTATGAAGTTGTTTTGATGATCTCTTTTTTTGTGTTTTGCATTCTTACTCTTTTCTTTCAAGTTGACTACCTTTCTTTTTTTAGTGTATATGACCAACCACCATTTCTACGGATTTGCTAGAAGATCCGTTCTATCGCCTGCATCTGACTGCCGAAAACCATGTAATAACCGAGTTGAGCTGTAGCACTTTTTGTTGAGAAGACAGTTCAGATGGTTCTTTGGAATGTTATTTCTCTTCTTGCTGATGCAGTTGCGTGCGCTCTGGATTTTTCGTTATAGTATGAACAATGAATGAGACATGTTTCTAATGCATATTATCGCAAGTAGATAAGAAGCACCATTATAGCAGTGTGATCTCGAGGGCGCGTTGACCTGTGAACAGTGACGAGATATTCTAGACCAATGGTTTATGACTGGAAGTTCAACAACGAGATGCCTAGGCTTTTGGACATCTTACAGTATGAATCAAAATCTTGGATCTTACACCTGAATAATACCGCGTTATAACACCTAGAATGTACGTTATCCGATGCCTAATAAAAAGATTTACTGATAATACAACGCATATGATATTTCTTTGTTCCCCCTCTCTCTACATATTCCGTTATGCCATGACATTTCTTTGTCATGCATATATTTAAATACATATATCTATAATACAGCTGGTCTTAGACATATCGTTTTCGATGAGCGATCTATCATGAAACAATGCTGATTGATAATTGCTTATATTTTTCTTAGTTATATAAATATAATATATTTGGTCTTGTACATTCCCTGTTCGATGAGCGATCTATTATGAAACAGTGGTGATCGATACGCGCTTATATTTTAGTGTATTTTACCAACTATTACGAGCTCAATGGAGCGACACTACTCATTAGAAGGAGGTCTTTCCCGAAGAGAGAGTGAGGTTATTTTAAGCTCTAGCCATCATATGAATCCTTCTAGACCTCCGCAATTCATCACAGAAATTCTAAGCAGAGCCTCTCATTTTCTGCATTAAGCCTAAATTACCTAAACTAACTTCCCTAATTTAAAGACTAGGACTCATAAAATCAGACAAGATCACTCAATAAGACCCAAAAGAGGTTACTTAACTTGGTCGTGCTACAAGTTCCAACTATAGTGGGGAAACCGCTACAATACATTGGGGATCCAGAAAGATATTATGAACATACACTTGTAAAGAGTTAAACCGTAAACACCGAAAAAACCTTAAGCATCCTCAGCGAACAAAGCCTCTCTCTTCTCAGCGATTCTCTGCTGTCTTCTTTCTCTAGCAGACTTGTTCTTAGCTCTTCTAGCCTCGGCCTCGTCCTTCAAAGCCTTCTCACGAGCAGCCTCAGCCTTAGCAGCAATGATGTGCTCAACAAGAGCACGCTTGTGCTTGAAGGTGTTACCCTTAGCAGCCTTGTAGAGGGAGTGGTACAAGTGTCTGTCAATCTTACCAGCATCTCTGTACTTGGCCAAGAGTCTTCTCAAAACTCTCAATCTTCTGATCCAGATAACCTGGGATGGGAAACGAGCCTCCTTGGTACCTTTTCTCTTACCGTAACCGGTATGACGACCAGCTCTCTTGGACTCAGCCAAAGCTCTAGCTCTGGATCTCGAGTGGACACGAGCTGGCTTCTTAACAATGGTACCGTTCTTGTACAACTTTCTGATAGCCTGTCTGGAGTTGGCTTGAGCAATCTCGGTGGACTCATTTGGGTCCAACCAGATTTTTCTCTTACCAACGCCAACGACGGAAGCGGCAAGTCTCTTCTGAGTTCTCAAGTTAGCCCTAAACGACATTGTTAGTAACAGGATTCCTTCGCATTGGGCGATGATTTGTTTTCAACAAGCAGTGGATGAAGCCTCAAGACACTTTGTCTGTTCGGACATTTTAGGATATTCCGAGAGAATGGGGATTAAGCGTTGGTACGATATTGGGCCATGTGGGTCAAAAGGAGCACACTGAGGAGAGGTGTCTTTGCGTTGTACATGTGTGTGATAGGAGACCACTCACTGCCAGAGCACTTGTCACTAAAGAGTCCTAATCCATGAGGGATCAAAATGTCCAACTTTAATGAAAAAACGTGGTTATAAAGATGATGATAACAGGAATCCCAATCTCATTAACATTCCATACGATTCTGTTGAGAGATGCCAGTTCTTTTGATACCACCAACTCCTGGGTTAGATTTGTGCAGGACTCATGCCATCCATCCCTTGCGTCGCCACGTCTCTCGTACCCCAAACTCCACTAATAAACCTCGTGTTCTGTCGGTTCTTGTGCCACCACTAGTGTCCTGAATACTTCATACCGCCTTGTTATTCCACTTGTCACTTACATCTTTGCGGTGATACTCGCTGGGTGTCTTCGTTCTCCTGGTGTGTTGTGGGACTGTTGAAGGTTTTCAGCTTTTTTTTCCACCGCGCGGAAGCTCCCAGCCCACAGAGGCGAATGCCTGGGAAAACACGCGGTGTCCAGGTGCTTACATCATCCGCGAGGGCCAGCACGGGCCAACAACACGGCGCGCATATGGTGTGCGGGTGTTTAGCGCACACCCACGCAACGTGACTGTGATGAAATTTCCACATCCGAACACCATAGACCTAAGCCAACACACGTGATAGAGCAATACCCTAGTAGAGATTCTGCCATTTTTCGCACGGGCGCGATGGAGCGCTTAAAATTTTCCTCAGGGCAGCGCGCCTTGGGCTGACACAACAGAGAATTGATTTCCTTGTCTTCTAGTGGAGAGAACGTGTGTCGTTACGGTTTGCGGGTCGGTATATATAGCTAGAATACTTATATATTGCATCTATATATAATGGCGAAGTCGCTCCGCTCGAAGTCCAAGCTCAAAGCCAAGTCGGTGAAGCGTGGTAAGGAGTTCCAGACAGCTGTGGACGAGAGACAACAACGACTCCATGAGAAGGCCAAGCAGGACTTGATTAGACAGAAAAAAGATGCTGGTGAGGACGTCAAGGAAGGTGAAGATGGTGGTGACGAGATGGTAATTGACGAGGAGCCAAAGGAAATGAAGAAAGTCTCGACAAGTGGCACGAGATCGTCAAGACACCAGAAGATCAAGATGAAGAAGGGCAAGAAGAACGTGCACACCAACTTCAAGACGAAGAAGAACAAATGAAGGACGGCAGAAAATCGAGGGGGTGATGAGTATGGTGGTGAGTAGGCTTATGAATCGGGATCGCTTGCTCTTAAAAGTGCCACCTAGAAGTGCCCCTATAGCTGCCACCTGTTACGACTGCATTCTTATAATTGCACATTTTGTGCTGTATTTGTGTCTCTTTATAATACGACCGCTATTCTTTAAGACGGAATGGAACATTCACGTGGATGACATCGTAGAGTCAGACATTGTGGGTTGAGATGTTTGTGGATTCCACATCTGTAGATTCTAAACAAGTAATTTCTCCTTGCCGTGTACTATGTACCATTGTTGACTTTTTGAAGTTGAACTGCATTGGAAGAACCAAGTCAAAACTATGCGTTTATATTTATGTTTACATTTACATTTACATGATCATTTATCTATGTATTTCTCATTGTAATATACTTACAATCGCTTCTCACTACAATCCCAGGGCTAAACAAACTGCAAGTAACTCATCATATTAAGATCATGTAAATCCCAGAAATAATTATGACGAAACATGGTAAAAGCCTAGATGAATAATAAAACACAAAGAACTTGAGAAACAAACAAAAAGATGGACAAAGAGAGAAAATATGGAAAAAAGATGAAAAAGATGAAATAGATAAAAGCAAAAGCGCAAAGCTTAACCCTAAAGACTAAAGCCTAAGCTTAAAGCCTGAGCCTATCCCCAAGGTTAAAGCCCAACCAAAAAAGACAACAAATTACAGCACAAAACATCACTTCTAATCATTCTTGAATTTAGCAAACCCATCACACTCCTCCGTCTCGATATGGTTGTTGAGCCAGTCGGAGTTGTTCTCAAACTCCTTGAAGCACCCAGCACACCTTCCAGGACTGTCGTTTCTGTCGCTTTTCGCCACACCGATTGGGTAAATGAAGTGTATGCTCTTGAGATGGGCCTTGAAGGTGTCTTTTCTGGAGAACTCGCCGTTCAAGTGGTGGCACTTGGTATGTCTCGGGTTAAAGAACGGACACTTGAAGTCCTTGACGGTGTCGTGCTTCTTCAGGTGGCGAGAAAGGTACGACTTGTTTTTGAATGATCTCTGACAGAACGGACATTTGTGGTAGTTTGAGGCTGGTTTCTTTATCTGGAAGTCCCTGTTTGGAGCAGAGGAAGGAGCTGACGGCATGATTGGAGGAGACGTGTTGGGGTTCTGTGATTGGATAGCAGTTGTAGTATAGTACCGATGGAAGCGCTTCTGAGCAGACTCAACGTTCTGTGAGGTGGTGGACGTCGCCTGGCCAATCTCTGCTCTGATTTGGTGAGGCACCTCTTTCATGAAGAACTCATCCACCTGTTGATGCTGGCCCGGCACCTGGTGCTGGTAGTTCATACCGTCCAGGGTGTCGGTGTTCATCGACAGAGAGTCACTAAACACTGAAGGCTGGTAGCTGGAGGTTTCACCCGAGTTTCTACCCATCTGAGGCGGGTATCTCATGTTAGGAGTGGTGATCTGTTGCATCATCTGCGTAGGAGGTTGGTTCATAGGCATGTCGTAAGGGTTCCTCAGAGGAAGGTCAGCTGAGTGGTGATCTTGCAACGAGTAGTTGTTCTGGGAAGGTATTAAATCACGGTGCTGCTGCTGGTGAGGCTGTGGGTGGTGCTGGTGGTAGGGGACCGAGTAGATCATGTTTTGGCCTGGGTAGGCCATCTGCTGGTTCATTGTTTCGGTGATGGAGTTTAAACCTGTGGTATTACTCCCGGAGTTGCTGCTGGAGTAGCTCCTGGTATTACTCCCGGTGTCTGTAGTGGAGTCCTCGCCGTGGCCCTGGAAGTCACAGTCCCTGGCTTTGTCCCTGGCTTTGTCCCCGGCGTAGTTCCTGGGCTTGCTATTCCTCCTGCTGTTGCTGTTGCTATAACTCCTGGAGCTGTTCTGGCTAGAAGAAGTGTCACTCGCCTTATGTGTGATGGGCACAAACGGGACACTATTCGCACAACTTGTCTGATCAAGGAGCGACTCTTGATTATTAAGAAGCAAGTTGTAGAATACTGGATCCTCAAGCAAGCTTTGCATGAGAGAAAGATTTCAAAAGAGCCAGCTGGGTATGAGGTCGAGTCCCTTTTGTGGGAGTGGGCCCTTGTTTATAGACGTTTATGGTAGTCGTATCTGCGGGCGCTAAGTTTTCAATGGGGTGCTCAACCACGCGCGCGCCGGGACACACGTCTCGAGGAGGGGGACACAAGACAGGAGACAGATCTGTTTTTGGGACAATCGGAATGCATAGCCGCTTATTCTGGACAAAACCTAAAGCTGTAGGACGTGTGCGTTTCTTTTTGCGACAGTCCGGTGCGTCAGCCCGGTGCGACACCGCTGGACAGCCGCTGGTGTGAGCAACCGGCGGACAAACGAACGGCTGGGAAGAAAGAAAAAAGAAAAAAAAGGAACAGGACAAAGGCAGAGCAAGAGACACGAAGGGGGAGACTGGGGACTGGGGACTGGGGACTGGAAACTGGGTGGGTCTGGGACTAGCGGTGAGGGGCCTGGGAGCGCGAGGGGCACCTTCTAGCAACTAAGCAGCTCATGGTTGCTAGGCTGCTGGCTGCTGGCTGCTGGCTGCTGGGCCCGCTAGAGGGCAGCCTGGGTACGAACACGCCAATGCCATTCCAATGCCATGCCCATGCCCATACCAGTCCCAATGCCAATGCCAGCCCAATGGCGGAGGACACGATCCCCCATCCCAGAACCAGTCCTAGGCGAACCATAGGCCACTACGAGTGCTACGGGGATGTGGTGGTGGGCACTAGTGGGTGGCTACGGTGGGGGTGGGCAGCACCACGACCCGCTAGAAGCAGTAGAAGCAGTAGAAGCATAGAAGCAAGCCAAGGCCCTGGGGAATGAGGATCGCCGGTCTGGGGTTCGTAGCCGGCGACGGCCAGAGCAAGTGTAAAGCACAGCACGCAAAGTGGGAAGACAGGCTGTAGGATGTAGGCTGTAGGAAGTAGGAGGTGGAATGCAGACTTGGCCACTAATGTAGACGTAATGGGGACGACTAATGTAGGAGACAGGTGGCTATAGGATCGTGAGCCACACACCATAGTCAGTGGCCGGAGACCGAATGCGGCAGGTGTTGCCGGGGGCCGTCTAGCAAGTCCCCTGGCGGGCCGTCTGGGGAGTCTCCAGCGAGTCTTCCAGCTGGCGAGTACCAGTCTCATGGCCCTGTGCTGGCCATCCAGTCCGTCGCACTCCTTGCCGCCAGGCCATAGCACACCAGGCCGTAGCGCCAGTGTCCGAGCTCAGTGAGTGTCCCAGCCCAGTGTCCCCGACCCAGTAAATAGGGTTACGCAGTGCGTTGTCTGAGAAGCGGCGTGCATGTGCATTCTTGTCTGTGCCTGTGGCCACAGGTTGATCGCATTCACACGCGGCAACGGTTTCTCATTGCGTCTCTCAGTTTGACACTTTTTCGTGTTGAGGCACTTAGGCGTTTGCGCGCCCGAGACGCTCGCTCTTTGTTTGAGTGTAGGGGGCAAGCGGTGGCCAGGGGGTGGCCAGGGGGAAAGCCAAGGAGGAGGCCAAGGGTCGGCATAAAGGCGGCGGAATGGTGTGGTGGTACTACGGGATGTGGTAGAGTAGCCAGTAGAGGAGTTCGACGGAGAACGGAGAATGTGAGATGGGAGATGGGAGATGGGAGATGGTTGGAGGAAAGTGCGGACATGGGGTTGTCTGGGTTATGGAGGGACTAGAAAAGGGCCTGGGACTAGGCCCGCGACGACCCACCGTCAGCAATGGGGCCATCACCGGGCTTCAGGGGCGTGCGAGTTGAAGCACCCACCACGCAAAGCAGGCAGAAGGCAGCAGAAGCCGGCAGGTTACGCTACAGGGTCCGAGACCAAGGACTAGGCTAGGGCCCGTATGGACGAGCACTGAATGGATAGGATTAGGGAATATTGGGAAGTGTTATGGAAAAGAGGAGAACGGAAGGATGCTACGCTAGCATTCTAGACCTTACACATTCACTCTTGTGTTTCTAGCCGTGGTGGCAGCCGTCCGTAGTGGCAGCCGTGGTCAGGGTGAAGTAGTGGCAGCCGTCAGCGGTGGTCCTGGTAGTGGTCGTAGAGAGACTCGTACCGCTTCCAGTCCCACTCCAGTCGCGAGCTTAGACCCTGTCGGTGGACAGTCCCTCGCCCAGTCCCTCGAACCCTCCACCAATTACAGCCCACTTACACATCATCTACAAACACCAACAACTCTACCAGACACGCTTTTCCGCTGCAAAAAGGGGTCCCTCAGAAGCCCACAGTCCGTATTCCATGCAGAAAAAGTGTGTGGTGCACCAGCGAAGTTCCACCGGAGCCCGTGCATTGCTGGGCCGAGTGGGCGTACAGTAAATGCAGGCCCACAGCGCTACAGAATAATACGACGCCCCTATTGGCCCACTTCGTCCCGTCTGGGATGCCCGCACCGGTTTAGGAAGGTCCCACAAGGTTCCTTTTTGTTGTTGTTTTAGTTGTTGTTGTTGTTGAGCATGAGCAAGGATGAGGGAGTGCCTGGGGATGCTTGGGAGATGGATGGGAGCTAGGGAATTGGGTTGGGTCCGCGTGGCAGGATCCTGGGTGAGGCAGGAATATAGAGTATGGTGTATCTATCGAACACGCTGGAACACCCTAGAACACTATAGAGCAGTACAGAACACCACCGTGGAACACCATGGAACACCATAGCATGCCATGGAACACCATTGCCCACTATGGAAACAATGGGACTCGCAATGCGACTCTGTTACGAGACTCACAACGGGACTCCCACCCCTCGCCAGTCCCCCAATGCCTGGTCCGTTTGGGCCGGGTCTGCCTTCCTTATTGTCCGCAGGTGTTTTTTTAGTTTCGTAGTGCCGAAGGTTTGGAAACAGACAGCACAGCCCAGGACATTGGTCAGGGACTTAGTGGGAACAGGACAAAGGACATGGACACAGGCTGGGACACAGACATCATTGCCATAGACTCCGACACGGACGCAATTGAGAGAAACAAGAAATGCAAAGAGTGACAAGAAAGAGGCCACAGGCGAGATACCGTAGGAAACTAGTGTTTGCGTTTGCGTTTGCGTTTGCGTTTGTGCTCGTGCTCGTGCTCGTGCTCGTGCTCGTGCTTGTGCTTGTGCTTGTGTTTGTGTGAGAATGCTTGCCCCAGAAGCACAGGCAGCAGTACAGGCAGCACAGATTGCACAGCGTACACCGCTTTCTTTTTAACCCAAGCTACATCGCTTGCAACAGCTTTTACACAGTTGCGGTTTTCGTTTTTCCTTTAACGCGTCTTGCGTCCAATTTGCTATTGTTCGTCACGATCCGAAAAGGGCTTTGTAGGCTTGGTTCTTTGTCTTTGTCTCTGTCTTTGTCTTTGTCCTTGTTTCCCCTCGTCCCGCTCTAGAGGTGGCTCCCCGGGGTACGGACAAACCGTCCCATTGAGAGTTCAGGCCCACAGCGCCGAACAAGCATACGATGCGTCCAGGGGCAAAGACATCGGGACAGACGTTGGACGATCCTTTCACTGACAGCATCAAACAGCAATACCAACAGCAACAACACACTGCAATTGAAAACACAATGAAGCGGGTGGATATGTGAACATTGCGGTGCACTCACCGGAAACACTTCGGGGCACCGGACACGACACGCCAGAATGCTTTTTTGAGGGAATGGGACCGGCACAGGCGGAGAATAAGACCATATCAACAGACAATTTAGACACACGCAGACGCACCATGTATATGCACACGAGATACGCATATCCATACGCAGACATGCACATAGAAACATGCGAGAATAAAGCATAAAACAGAAAAGAGGACACAGACAATCACGCCGACGTCTACAAGACAGACAATTATGGGCATATAGACGGGAAAATAGACATGGAGACATATAACGGGACTGTCGATGTAGAGGGTATGTGTATGGTGGATGTGTATATGTATATATGTGATATATATAGTTATGTGTAAGCGTAGTAAGAAAGTCTAAGCATACAACTATAGACAACATGAGCTAGATAGTAGCTCAAGGGAGATGGAGACGAGTCAGATCAGTAGATATAAGACATACAGAAACTCAGACACTCAGGCTTACAGACATATAATATACATATAATCATACAGACATATAATCATACAGACCTAATATCACACAAAAGAAACGTTTTTTCTTTTAGTCCCTTCCAACCGGCATCTCTTAAGCACATTTCTCGTGCGCACATATTTGAAACAGGTAACCCTGCTAGCTGAATTGCTGAAATAGAGCGCTCCTGGAAATAAGGGTTGGGCATAACGGAGTACAACAACTGCACTGCACAATACAATGCAATTCTCTACACTTATACCAATCCGTACAATACAATGATGCAATGGGCCCTAGTATTGGGTCGTAGCGGACCTCCACCCGTCATCGAGCGCTCGGGCGCACGAGTAAACCCATACCAAGACAGTGACAAATGCCAAATCCAAGAAATCAAATAATAATAAACCCACCCTTCCTTCCTTCCGCCATGAAACCAGTCTCACACCTACGAACCAAGGATATTTTTCCCCGGGTTCTTATTCTTCTCAAAACTTGTACGGATGGCCTCGTGTGCGTTGTCCCTCTCGATGTATTGCTACTTCCAATCAGTTCCATCAGCGGACTGCGGACAAATCCACCGCTGGTCGAAATGCACAGACACATAACCTTCTTCTCGTATATGCAGAGCTGGCGCTTAAAGGAATAGCGGAGGACACCGAGGACAAAAAGCGTGGAGTCAAAACGCAAAGGCTATCCTGAGTAGTTACCGGCCAATGGCCTAGGTGAGTGACGATGGACGGAAAGAGTGGCGTATTGACAGTAGAGAACTAATAGAGAAGCAGTAGAGAACCAGTATGGCCAACGACTAGACAGGCCATCCTCCGTTCCGAAAATGACGGCTCCTGGGCCATGAACTTCTCCGCTGGCCGCCCCGACAATGCACACTGGCCACATCGGGTTCCTTATTGCGTTTCACGCGTATGACGGGATTCACCTTCTATGGGTATTTTCACCTTATCAATAGAGAGACGAGTTCTACGACTACGCGGACCTGCCAAGATGGAGAAGCAGAGGAAGCGGTAAAGAGAGATGGAAAAGAAAGAAAAAGAAAGAAAACAAAGGCGATAGGGCCATGAGGATAGAGCGTAGGACTGTAAATGAGGAGAGGCGGAGGTCTGTGGATATAGATATAGAAATATGGAAATATAGGATATAGGGACACGGAGATGAGTAAGCACAGTAAAGAGAGCAGTGGGAAGGAACAAGAGTATGGAAAGACCGAGACGGACTAAGACAGAAGACAAAGACAATGAGAAAGATAGCACAACGGAAGAGAACAAAGCAAACACAGAGCACACACACAAGACTTACAGAAAAGAAAAAAGGGACAGAATACAATAAAAATAAAACAAGACTAAGACTAAGACTAAGACTAAGACTAAGACAAAGACAAAGACAAAGACAAAGACAAAGACAAAGACAAAGACAAAGACAAAGACAAAGACAAAGACAAAGACAAAGAAAGCAGCTAAGCTAAAAATAAAATAAAGCCAAATGGACAAAGAGAAAAAACGAAAATGCGCAATACCAAAAACGCAAAAAATGCGAAGACACAAAAAGAAAAAAACCCAATTTCCCACAGTTTTTCTTTGCGATGCTTGTAAATCTCATGATCTCGACGCAAAGACAACATGAAGGAGGGCCAAGGGATGACGCTTGATTTGCTCATCGCCAGGAAGTTATCGGTGTGTGTGATTGTGTGCCATCAATAGCCGAGGCCGGTGCGAATACCACGGTAGCACACCTACCCGCAAAAGCACCGTGACGCTCCGAAACACGGGTACTTTTTGGACCTTGAATCGAACTAGGCCGTGCTTGTGTGCATGGACTCTTGAAGCACCGCAGGATCGGAGCATAGACAGGGACATATAATGTTGTATAATGTAGAAAGAAGGAGAGAGAGGGCGAAAAAGAGTCTTGCGCCACCTCATATGCGACAAGGGATATCTACTTGTCTTCAGTCCTTCCGTTGCTTAGACTCGTCATTACGATTGCTCTTATCGGTCACTGATTTGGGACCGAGACTGCAAATTTCCTAAACCATCGTCAATGACAAAACATGTGTGTTATCCAATTAAAGATGAGGCTCGTGTATGCCACTGTATTGGTCATTGTCTAAGTCACTGTCTACTCCCAGTACGAACATCGACAAAGGTCTTTTCGCAGCAATGTCAGACTGGGTTGGTTGGGTGTTGGGTGTCGAAAGTTAGATTTAAACTGGACACAGGCTATCGTAGCTAGTCAGTACATGTGTGCAGCAGGGTGTGAGACATACCTCTCTCCTGCGTGGTCCATAGAAATCCGACACGGACACAACCATGCTGACATGTATACTTATGAGACAATGCCACCGACGGCTTGGTTACGTTGTTTAAATAAAGTACAGATCGGATACCATAAACGCCGTTCCAAGCGACCTTAAACAAGCGCTAAACACTATAGAAAACAACAAGGTGCCAAAAGCAGTGCAGAAGAGATGCAAAAGCAGTGCAAACAAGAGTAAGAGCATGAGCACAATATCTCTACATCATCAAAGCAGCAGTACATACAAAAAAAAGACACGCAGTGAAGTAGCCATGCAATCAACGCAACAGCAATGCAACCACCGCCAAAACAAACACCAAAAAATAAGAAAGCAAACCACACACTAAAAATGTAAAACTCAGTAGCCCCTCTTCAATCTATTAGAGGGCAGCAGCAGCGCGTAAGTCATCGGCATTGATAAGATCAACACCCATGTCAATGAACTCATGCCATACCAAGTCTCGCTGAACAGAAGGCCATGCTGGGGTCTCCCACACGCGGACCTTCAATCCACGACGATGCATATCGTCGACAGCGTCCTGGACCTTGGCATGCTCGGTCTTTGTGAGTCCACCATCGACTCTGAGGGCACGCGACCCAGTGATTTGTACCAATGATGCCGAGGCAAAGATGGCCATGCCTGTTGCAGCATCAAAGTCCTCAGTACCAGTACTGAGGATGGTATCGATTGGTGCATCAACAAACATCGTGCGTATGGTTTGATTAGCAATCTGCTCCAGAGGGTAATCACCAGACATCACCAAGGTCACAGGACCATAGTTCCATGAGCGGGACGTGGTGTTGAAAGTAGTAAGGTATCCTTTCTTGCGGAAGCGGTCAAAGCTACGCTCAATTAGTGCAAACACCTCAGTCGGGTCGTTCTTCACGTCCAGAACAAAGTACAGAGTAGCATCTGGATCGGAATCAAACACACCGAGCCTGTCGGACTCGTCCAGCAGAACATCGTGGGAATTACGGGTATCCAGAAGCGACTCCAGCGGATCCAAGTACATGTTTCGTAAAGTGTTGAAGGAAGACAGCGATCTCATGTGATGGCCCACAAAGAGGTCGTCTTTCCCACCAAGGTACCACACGTCGGCCTCCACAGACTGGCACCCAAGCGAAATGGCCTCAAAGAACGGGAACTTGCGCCAGTAGTCGTTGTGGGAGTGGATTGGCAGTACTCCCACGCCCTTGTTGAGCTTCTCCACTGTCAGCGTGTTGAGCATAGGCGGGCTCCCGTCACGGTGGTGGCTATGATGGTCCCCGCCCATGCCCAGGTGGCTAGCAGGATTCACCACAGGCACGTACCATGTTCCCAGGAAGGATGTGACCAGGAAGTCGTTAATGAAGGTAGGGTTGTGAGAGTAGCTCACCACCATGGTGGTGAGCACAAGACACACAGTTGAAAAGATAAACGCCAGCCCCGAGGTACACTTCCAGAAGGTGTTCCACTTCTTCAGCTGTGCGATCTGGCACCTGTCTGTATAGGAGGGTTCCACCAGCTCGAACTGGTGGAATGTGGAGCCCATGGGCCTAGTGGCTGTGGTTGCGGTCTTATCGTAGGTGTGTAGAAGGCTCTCTTCGGCCATCGGAGTGAGCATGGCTAGACGAACAGAGGTGGCAGCTAGGGAGAAGCAAGGCAGATAGGCAGCTAGACAGATAGGCAGCCGGACAATGACAAAGTACGTAG
Organism: Petasospora xishuangbannaensis; assembly: GCA_030585085.1. Taxonomy (NCBI): domain Eukaryota; kingdom Fungi; phylum Ascomycota; class Saccharomycetes; order Phaffomycetales; family Wickerhamomycetaceae; genus Petasospora; species Petasospora xishuangbannaensis. The sequence continues at coordinate 101,233 of JAJMBV010000012.1, read as the reverse complement.
GCGGAATAGCCTTATGGAGGAGTTTTACCAGGTGTAGAAGATGGTGTTGTAGGAGAGAGCCAGACGAGGCCCTTCGATGGAGCTAATTATGGATCCAGGCTGTGCAGGGCTATGGGAAACGGGGGCAGAGGGGGATGCTAGGCAGACGGCTAGGCGGACGGCTAGGAAGTGCGAAGGGGGAGACCGGGACGAAGAAGACAGGGGAACGGGGAGGGCAGGGAGAACAGCACGGCTGCAGCAGACACACGGAGCAACTAGCTGGCTGCACACGCTTCTTTATATCTCTCGGAGAATCTCGAAGTGTCCAGGCCAGAGCTGTGGAGTGCGTGGAGTGCGTGGTGTGCGTGGAGGGGCAGAATAGGCGTGTGGGTGCGTGGTGGACTGGCTACCAGACACCGCTACGATGTAACATATGGCGCCACTGGGCCCGGATATTGCTCTATTAGATATTCTAAGCTCTACGTGGGGATATGAACCACCACACACCACCAACCACTTAGTAATGTCTTTATTTTGGGCCCGATCCACGCCATGAAGTCTTTCCCTCGACGTTTTCACTGCGCATGGCATGTGCCGGATCCACGTTCCGCCCCGTGGGCTCCGGCCTTGCCCCGGCAGTCCACCGGCTGGGCAGGAACGAGGGACGGGCCCAAAGGGAGAGGCTGTAAGAGGAGAGGAGAGGAAGGAGGTGTTTCTTGGTGTTATTGGTGTTGCATTTCTAGCTGTGCTTATCGAGGTCTTTCTAGTTGTATTTTATAGTTATGGTTTATGGTTATGATTATGATTATGATTATAATTTATGGCTTTGTGGCAGTCATAGTGGTCGCAGCAGTAGCAGTAGTAGCAGCAGTAGCAGCAGTAGCAGCAGGCCTAACACCAGCACCAGCACCAGCTGTGGAACTCATCACAGGCTCTGCGATGGCCCAGCCCATGGCTACGATCGTGACTAACCACCCACACATCAGTGAAAGTCCAAAATGGTCGCAACAACCTTCACAACTGCCCAATCAAAGAACATCAAATTGTAATAAGCAGGGAAGACACCACACACATGTGCACTCCCGCACTAAAAACGCAACTGGTGGTGCTACTTTCTGCAAACAAACCCATGTGCCAGCCAACAATGGTCCCAGTGGTCTCAGAACCCAGAGCCAGAGCCAGAGCCAGAGCCAGAGCCAAAGCCAAAGCCTTATCAGTGGCACCTATGCGGCTCTTGGCTCGAAACGTGCACCACTGGAGCATAAGCAAGCTACAGGCCTGGCTACATGCCTTGATACTAGACTAAGACGTCTCGAAGTAGCACCATAGCACACCTACACCACTCACCCTAGTGCTTGGGCCACTGCCTACCATGCCAGCTACCACACCGGCTACGGCGCAGATACCACTGTTGCCGGGGATCGGGGACCAGTACAAGCCGTACATTCATCACACGCAAGTATACAGCAACCACATCGACTACTCATCGCCCTTCATCACAAACACTAAGACACTTCGACATGTGTAAACAGTCAACGGCACGTACGGCCAGGCCCGTGTGTGGCCCGTGCGCTTTGACACATTCGGTGACAGCACCGTGCGGACATGAAAAAAGAACAGTGCAAGATGCGACGTGCAGAGTTCGAACCTGCAATCCTGGCATCCCTCGCCACGGAACAGTGGGGCTGCGGGCTTCCGGGTGTGCGGGTGTGCGGTGATGGTGTCCGGGTGGTGGCCGAGACGGCGTCATAACCACTATTACCACCATCTCCACTGCGTAGGAAGTGGTACAGACTACTGTGGACCGAGGAGAAAGTCCCGGGATGTAAGTCCCGATTACTAAAATATCTCGTAGGAGACCCCTGGAGGAAGCTTCCGGGAACTACACTCCAACTCCGGGTCACTAAGCACACGGCGAGAATATCGACAGTTAACAAACAGATGGTGCATCGGCATATATGAAGAAGGAAAAGCCGGCTGGGAGATACATGGGGATACATGGAGATAGGTGGCAACAGATGTAAACAGTGTTTGCTTGTTCGATGCCTACACTGTGCAATACAAGTGGCAGTCCACCACGAACGGCTTCGAATACGATAGCCACTTCCGTAGAGACCCCGTCTTGGCGAGTGTGATGAGTGAGACTCGCCGTTGGGAATGGTGGAGGGACTAGAGAAAATGGCGCGATGAGATGCACACAACGGGGGTCGAACCAGAGATCAACCAGCCCGCGGCCAGGCCGTTTTGCGACAATCAAGCCGGTTACGAGCTCTGGGCTGATGAGGCAAAGGCTCATAACCTTACTCCGCTTCCTAGTATCCGCCATACGCTGTAGTAAACTAGTAGTAGTAGACTAGTGGTTATACCAGTACGACCACCTATCCAGCTACCACTGCTACTGCTGCTACAACCCATATAGGTCTATCCAGATGACTGCAGGAGATATCCACGCGGAGTTGGAAAGGCTGCGGCTCGAAAACGCCTCTCTGAAGGCCCAGCTGGACCCTCGCCATTCACACACAGTGAACGGACTCACCCACGATGAGTACAAACGATACGGCCGACAAATGATAGTGCCCGAGATTGGAATATCCGGCCAGCGTGCTCTCAAGAATGCGAAGGTCCTCGTTGTTGGAGCTGGTGGACTTGGTTGCCCAGCGTTGATGTACTTAGCGGGCTCCGGTGTCGGAGAGTTGGGAATAGTCGATGGCGACGACGTCGACGTATCGAACTTGCACAGACAGGTGATCCATTCTTCTGCTACAATTGGTATTAAAAAAGTCGAAAGCGCTAAGCTTTTCATCGAAAACCTGAACCATAACATCAAAGTTACGACTTTCGATACGCATTTGACCCCTCATAATGCATTCCACATCTTTGAACTGTTCGACCTGGTTCTCGATTGCACTGATACTCCATTCTCACGGTATCTGATATCAGATGTAGCTGTAGTCACCGGGAAGACTGTTGTCTCTGGTTCAGGACTGAAGACTGAAGGACAGCTGTCGATTCTAAATTTCTCCTGCATAGGACCTTGCTACAGGTGCTTCTACCCTACTCCTCCTCCTCCAAACAGCGTCACCAGTTGCAAGGATGGCGGTGTTATTGGACCTGTTATAGGCTTGATAGGCGTCATGATGGCTCTAGAGACGATAAAGGTTATAACTGGATCGTATACCAAAGAAAATTTCAAACCTTTTCTATCCATGTACTCTGCATATGACCAACAGACAATACGAACTTTCAAGATGAGAGGAAGAAAAAGCGACTGCTTATCATGTGGAGGCACCATCACGAAGGAGATGATTTCTAACGAGATCAACTATGCCGAGTTTTGCGGTGTTGTCAACTATGATGTATTGGCGGACGATATGAGAATTTCGGTAGGCGAGTACAGCAAGATCATTACCACTGAGCACACCCTTCTAGATGTTAGGCCCAAGGAACACTACGACGTTGTTCACCTTCCGAACGCCATCAATGTTCCTTGGGACAATATCCAGCGTATGAAAGAAATCTCCGAGCTCAGAGTTGATTCTACAAAACCAATTTATACAATCTGCAGGTTTGGTAATGATTCCCAATACGCTTCGAGGTTTCTTCGGGACACCTTCAACTTAGACACCAAAGACATTAAAGGCGGTTTACAGCAATGGTCTTCTGAGATTGACCCGGAATTCCCTACGTATTAACAGTGTCGTACTTATCCCATTTTGCCATTAATTATAACTTGTCAACAAAAAGCAGCCCGCCAGTTGTCCCTGCCGCAAACCATTTTCCAGCACATTTATTGTGATTCCAAGCAACAGAGCCAAAACTTACATCCTTAGGGTACAAATTCATGAACTCCTTGCTCTCGAGCTGGGCTGCACTCTCAACATTGTAATTACGCACAAGTCTAAATGTGTCCTCCGTTTTACCGTACTGTAGTTCCCACAGAGTGAGGGCTTTATGGGACGATAACGCTACTCTTTGGCCATTCAACATACGACGAGCAATACTGTTGATTTTGACACGCCCATCAGCACCACCCGTTAGCAGCATAGGATGAAGCGGTGATATACCAATGCTTTCCGTCGATCCATCGTGCGAGACCAGTGTAGAGCTAACAAAATCAGCACGTATAGGTACGGCTTTAACCGAGTTTGTCCCTTCAACAAGAAAGAAAGAGTGAAGCTGTGGTGAGTATCCTGTGACTTTGGATATGTGTTTAGACTTGGTTGAACGGATAGCAGATATGGAGAGGTCTGTGAGGGATGCGATTGCAGTCGTTCCATCAGAGCACGAAGTGTAAATTATAGGCTCGTCGTAGTTGGATGTTGATATGCTAATAGAGAAGATGTAGCACGTGTGAAGAGGATACAGGTAAGAAGGAGATGGATTGTCCAAAGTGAATTCAGCAATGTGGCCGGTATCGGTTCCACAAACAACAGTTCTTCCAGAAATGTCGAAAGTCGTAATCATATCATCTGGCAGATGGTACTCAAGAGAAGGAACTGTGAGCTCGATGATATCGGGGCTATTAGAAGGCATATTCATGATTCTGGCGTTGCCGTCGTTAAACACTGCAACTATGGCACCAAGGTTCGTTTCAGAGTCCAACCAGCGGATGTTCCAACATGCACCCCAGTTGTGTATGATTGTCTTGAAGAGTACAAGCTCACCAGTAGGGGTGTCCAACTTATATATATGGAACCCTGCCGTAAAGGTGCTTCGTGTAAGCAAGCTCAACTTAGAAGATGTTGCAGAGTCTGTGATGTTTGAAACGGCGACAATAAGTAGTTGATGTGATGGATCACTGGACATCGGTTTCCATGCCACATCTGTGATAAGCACATTAGCATTAACGACATGTAAAGCACCATTGGTGCTTTGGTGGCCGGGGCCAAGCGTCTGTGGAACACCACCACCGAACTCGAACACCACGTCTTTCTTCTCTACGGGGAACTTACGACTGAGTTGCACTTTCGTCAAGGTGTTGAATTTGACGATTGGAGAAGTTATCGTAGGCACAACAGGCGATTCTTCAAGCTGGTCCTCGTTGAAGTCAAACATTGGCACGTCCCAGGCTCGTCTATACTCCACGAGTTTCATTAGCTTAGCGTTATTATACCCGAAGATCCTCAGGAACTTCTCCTTAGTGGATGACAAGCCCCTAGCGTTCTTTGTGTCTTTCTTGGGCCCTGGTTTCTTCTTCGTCTTGGGAAGGGCACCTCTATTAATACCATTACCATCATTGGTAGAAGTAGTTGTAGCAGCAGTATTATTATTAGCAGCAGCAACGGAAGCAGAATCACCACCAGTAGCACCACCGCTAGTGGTAATCTTAGCCTTAGGCTTACGACCCCGTTTCTTCGGCTTCTCCCCATTGACAGTACCGTCCTCTACACCAATAAGAAGATCGCCGTCCGCATCATAAACCTCCTCACCATCGCTATCATTCACATTGTCGTCCTCATCCTCCATCGCTGTCTCCATCACAACATCTGCATCTGCGTCGTCATCCTCATCGAAGGCATCACCATCCTCATCCACAAACTGTGTGTAGTCAACCCTCTTCGATACAGCTCTTCTTGGTCTTGGCATTGTGCTTTGACCGTGATCCGAGCTCTCTAAGTGCCCGGTGTCCTCGTAATCGCGACCGTGTCGTAATCGTACCGTTCGATGGGCCTTTATCTCTATAGTTTGTAGCTGTGTTGTTAGTGTTGATGGAAGCGCCAAAAGGTTGTTTACGTTCGAATCCCGGTGTGCTCGTCTTTTTTTTTTGGTTTTTTCTTGGAGATTCATGGCGTGGCCGTAACGCCCGTACCATCGCCACGATATGCCATTAGGAGAGTATGGGGTGGAGGCCAAGGTCTTAAACAGGAGGTTAAAAGTGAAGAAGTCGTTTATTTGGGTCGTAAGAACTATGGGACAAACACCCAGTGGCGAGAAGAACTCGCAAAGGTCGGTTACGAAAGAAGAACTTTCTGTTCTCTTCACTCAGCACTGTGCTCGGGCTCTCCAGCCCATTGAGCTGGCAACGCTCAGAACAAACGTTCACCGCATTGGGAAGACCCTTAACAGCAGGACATGGAATCCTGTGAAGGATGGTGACAATGGCACTGAGAATGACACGGAGAAAACTTACATATCAGAAACAGAATTCCAGGAGCTTCTTTCGCTTCCAGACGAGGCACACCATCTGCGCCATCTTCTCTACAAGGTCGCCACTACGCTTTCACAGTTTCCACTCCTATGGCATTCAGGCCAGCCACTGTCATCCCAAGGCTTGTTAAAAGCCCTGATCCTCATATCGAAACCCCGTTGCCTGAAACTGTTCCACGGGAACTTCGGCTACTTGAAACTGCTGTTTGTAGTACTGGGTACGGTCCTGGAATCGTCACAGTCATTCACTCCACTAGTGCCGCCTCATGGTCCTGATACCCACACACTTGTCTACCAGAGACCTGGGGTCATTGCGTGGGCTCAGACTCCCGCAGTGAAAGCCCTCGATACTTTCGATACACACACCGTCACCATTCCTGCTGACGAGCTTCTGGAATTAGTCTCCTTTCTCCTCGTTGTACAGAGACTCAAACCCATCGAGTCGCTAGGCTCATACTCTTCGAGACTCTCCAATCTTGATCAGTACAAGAAGCACGCACTACCGATCCTTAAGGCGATGAATCCGGCCATCACTCTAAAGAACATATCTTCAGAACGAATTACATATGAACAGTTCGTCACTGTTGTTGAAACTGTTGCTCCTAATGTTCTCTTACCGCTCTCATCACTGCTTGAGTCATTGCTCTATGATACTAAGATCCATGAAGACGATCTCCATAGCGACCATGGTCTGAAAAGCGATGCTCAACACCATAGCCGGATAATTAATGACTACTCACTGGCTCAGATGGCAACTTATTTTAAGCCAGAGCTTGCATACTCCAATATCCGCAAGCTCTATGTTGGTCGTGATTCGGGCTTCTCGATGCGGTCGTTCGAATCAAAAGTGTTCAAGTGGAACGCACCATCGATACTTCTTCTGAAAGGGTCCCGAGTCACTAAGGCAAAGGCCGAGAAGAGCCAGAGATACAGGAAGTTTGAAGAGCACTACCCTCGTCTTCCTGCAGACTCTCCTGCCTCACTTAACACTCCGGATACCGAGGACACAATAATATACGGCGTCTACGTCCAGCAGCCTTGGAGGGTCTCAAATAAGGAACCGTTTGGCACTTCACAGACTATCATATTCCAGCTTGCACCTACTCAGCGTGTATTTACGGCCTCAATCTCCGCCAAGAATTTCATCTACTTTAGTACCCTGGGTGGAGGTATCGGTATTGGTTCCCAAATAGCTGACATCAAGGGAAAGAACGAACTCGTTCGCTACAACCCGGGTAATGTATCTCTGACAATAGACTCTTCGCTCGAATTCGCCGTGATGAGAAACCTGGGACTCGGTGGCGAGTTTAAGTCTCTAACTAGTGTTACTGATGATGAGACGTACGAGGACCGTTTCATGCTTAGTGATGTAGAAGTATGGGGCTGCGGTGGTAAGAAGGAGCTTGAGGAACAGAATAAACGATGGGAATGGGAACAACAGGAGGCCAAGAGACGCCAAAACATTAACTTGAAAAGCATGGGCGAGGATAGAGCACTGTTGGAGATGGCTGGTCTGATTGGCCAACACCAAAGTGGTGGCTCGATCTGATTAATAGATGCTAGTTAGGGAAAATACGTCAGTAATCCTTCATATTCAACTCTGTAATAGCCATTACTTCTTATTACCACCAGCACGCTTCTTAACTTGCTTCTTTTTTATGTGTTTCTTCATTTTTGTCTTTCTCTTCTCACGAGCCTCTTCTTTGGCTTGCTGCTTTCTTAGTTTCTTAGCCTCCTTGTCCTCGTGCTTCTTACCAACAAGTGGTTTTATCTTTTTCCGTTTTTCCCCAGTTGTTTCGTCATCCTCATACTCAGATTCCTCTTCCGAATCATATTCCGAATCGTCAGCGTCTTCATCATCATCGTCGTCTTCGTCATCGTCATCATCATCGTCGTCGTCATTATCAGCATCGGTGTCGTCATCATTACCACCTTCAACTTTGGCATCCCGACTGGCCTTGTTCAGACCTGTCAAGTCATTGATCGTATCGATCTCACCATCTGTGAATTTCTGGAAATCTCTTTCTTCGAGATTGTTGAGTGACTTCATCAGGTGCAAGGAACGGAACACCTCGTCTTTCTTGAGCTCTTCTGGGTCGTCTGTCTTCAGAGGCATCTTCTCAATATACTCAATCCACTCCTCTTTATCGTCTCTTTCGAAACCCAACACTTTCGAGTGTTCAATAACAAACTTGAAGATGAGTCTTTCCGGAATGATTTCGATACCCATCCGTGCAAAGAAATCATTCACGTTCTTAATATCCATACGAAGAAAGTCAAGCGACATCGGGTGCTCCGGCTCAACACTCTGGGACACATCAAAGATGTAGAGTTGTCCCTGATGCACAATGGAGTTATATTCAGACAGGTCAGCATGAACAAGACGACATTTCTGGTACATGTATCTGATGGCGTATACCATCTCGTGGTAGAAATGCCTGACTTCATCAGCAGATTCGAAAGGATGGTCTTTGAGCTTTGGAGATGGGAAGCCATCGCCATTGGAGAGAAACTCCATCACGAGAACATGTGATTTCAGAGCAATGGGCTCGGGGGTGTTCATTCCAGCGTTATATAGTCTCTTCAAGTTCCGGAACTCCTTCTCAGCCCACACTTTGATCATTTTTCTTGGGTTATGTTGAGAACGGGCGTTTCTGAACCTGAACTCTCCATCGACATACCGTTCTCTGTCCTTAAACACGAGAATGGATGTCTTGTACACTTTAACAGCATACTCTGTGCCTGTTTCTTCGTGCTCTGCGTGGTACACGTTCGCCTCCTTGCCAGTACTCAGACACCCGTTGATTCGTGTGAAGACTGTTTTCCTCATCAGAGACATGATGAAGTTGATTGTGCGTGGGTCCAGCACGTTCTCAACCGTCGCACGGTCGGCCTTATCCTTATTAACTCTCTGTTTCTTGAAATTCAGTTCATCGACACTGATCTTATCACTGAACTTCTTCAAAATGTGCTCCTTGTCCGCTGTTGAGTTCTGTGTGACAGACTTACTTCCGCTAGCACTACCGTTATGGCCACCATAATGATCTGTCTTGGCGGCTAAACCATTAGCGTCCTCGCTATCGGAGAAATCGCTCTCTGAGTAAATCTCTAAGCTCTCGATGTTCTCTTCTAACATTTCGGAACCCATCGCCTTTTAAATTACTCTCTTTCGGCTAGTATTCCTACAAAATCGATTAACCGCCGTTTCTTTTGTATGGCGATGAGATGAGTTTGGCTTCGATCAACAAATTTTCCTAGTGTCGCGCTTCGGCGCCTATCAACGAACTACACTGACCAAATCGCTAGGCTTAATCACTACAAATCGCCAGTGGAATACATAAGACAGGGAAGAGTTCCGCTTCTGCACAAAATGACTTTTATAAACAATCTTCCACTGCCTGAAGTACGTGTCCATTGCCTCTGAGGTGTATGAAAAGCATTATTTAGCCCCTATTTCTCCTCCTAACGGAGCTTTATTCCCGTTGATCCCGACACCAACAAATTTCTTTGACTGAACTTCTTACTGACCAGCACTCAAAACAGCGTTTTCTAGGTGTTCTCCCTCTTTATATCGGTGTTGAGACCGTTCTTGCAACTGCGATCCTCAACAAAATGCATGGACTCTACGGAATGCTGTCACTTTTTACTGGCCATCCACTCGACCTGATCCAGTGGTTCTTCTACATTGTGTCGATGCTCATGGTGTACTACTACGCTGTTGGTTTCAATTCGATCCTGAGGCCTCGTCCTCTACAACATGCTGCTATTGTCGTCATATACACCGTTGATACGGTCTTTAGTGCGCTGTTCATCGTTTACTTTGCGGTGGAGTGGGTATTCAACGAAGACCAAACCGCTCCGCTCGAAGAAGGCCATGACTATTCCAAGAGTGCTTCACAGTTTTACGAATACGGGTGGATCTTTCTCACTACAACTGTGGTGGAAATCTCTAGAATATACTTTAACTTGGTACTTCTGAGCTTCTACAAAGGGTTGCTCAAGTACAACAAGGACCTGGGCATCTCTGTTCTTGACAGTGATATCGAAGTTGATCTGAAGAACCAGAGCATCTTCAGACAACTGTGCTACAAGCTTGAAGCTTCCTGTTACAAGTACCTCAACACTTTATAAGCAGCCACCTGGCTCCTCCGTTCCTTGATGATCCAGCCCATCTTCACCGTCACCGTCACCGTAACCATAACCATATGGCGCCAACTCTTTAATGACCATCTTCCATGAGCACATAAAAGCCACTACAATCCCATATTTCCAAGAAAAAAATGCCGTCAGTTTATAATGCTAATTAAGAAATCCTATAGTCGTATGTGTAGTGCCTATAACCAGGCATTCAAACCATCTTTAAATGGATATAAAAGAAGTAAAAGGAAAGAATGGGAAGGGGGAAAGTAAACCGATGACAACTCTGTACCACCAACACGTAATGTAGTAACGCCATGAACGCAAGCGTTTGTCCTTATTTTTTTATTCAATCACTAACTCACTCACTAGTGACTGTGCTCCACAGCTGCTTCTTCCAGCTCTCCAAGTTCTTGTGGAGACTTACCAACCTTTGAACGTCACCCCGATCTTTTTGTGTTTTTTCATTGACAGCCTTGTACAGAGCCTCGTACTCTTTGTATTTCTCTTGGAACTTCCGTGCCAGGTCGTACAGATGCCCACTGTTGTCTCCGTGCTGGTCTCCTTCATGTTTACGCTTCTTGGAAGTCGCTGAAGGCTCTTGTTTGAGCGAGGAGCTTACTAAGGGAGCAGGTGGTACGGCTGTGGTTGCTGGTGATGCCCGCTTGTTAGGGATCTTCGGTGTGAGCTCGTTCACAGCTAGCCGTGCTGGTTTTGAAACACCATTGGGCTTGCCATTGGCCTTAAAGCTTTTTGATTGCTCGAGACGTTGGGTTCTTTGCTCGGACTTTGCGTTCTTCGAACCGTCTGATGGTTTCGGACCGGCCTTCTGGTCCAGTCGTTTTAATCGTCTCGACTCCAAAGAAGCCTTTACAACGTTTGAAGAGCGGTCCTTCGGTGGTACCTTGACGTCATCGCCGGGGGACTTCGATGGTGCCGTGCGTGGCCGCTTAAGAGTCTGCTTATGTTCTGGCTCTTCGGGTGACTTTGGCGACTGAGATGGCGTCTTCCTTGTAGCAGCTGGGCTTGTAGATGCCTTTGAAGACCTATCCGAGCTTGACTCTTTTCTGTGTAGCTTTGCCAAAGTGTCTCTTGCCGGGTGGGATTGAGAGTACCCGAGATGGTCGTATGCCTTTAGAGCATTGTTCTCAATCAACTGTAGCTCCGAGTCCTTATACGGCCACTCGCCCAGCTTCAGTTCCTTGTAGCTAGCGAGACCCAGCACCAGAAACTGTGTATCTGTATCGCTACCATCTTTTAGAGCCGTGTTCGGGTACGAGGTGATAGGAGACGTCTTTGTGTCCGGATCGTACGGGGCTGCTACCCTGTCGAGAACCATGTCGACGTCCTGTGGCTGGAGCTTTGTTCGCTTGATCACCTGGTCTCTCGAGACGGGTCCCAAAGCCAGCAGGTGTATGACCCGTCTCATGGTGCTTGCGACCTTTGAGTCTTGTCCTTGAGGAAGACCGGTTCCCGGGGTCTTTGTAGAAGTGGTTGCAGTGTTTGTAGCAGTAGATTTGGAGCGGCCCTCACCGAGGGGCTCAGATAGAGGGCGGGCAACCAGCGGTGTAGCAGCAGCAGCAGCAGCAGAACCGCTACGTGGACGAGGTATGGCCTTCTTCTGAAGAGCAACAGTCTTACCAGCTGTTGTAGACGGTTGAGAAGACGAGGCAGCACCAACAGCTACACTTGCAGCCGTCGTAGCGTCTCTATCAGACACAGACGAGTCGGAGGTGGTGGACGACGCCGGTGAGGAGATGGGAGTGTTGATCTGGAGCCTTGTAGCGACAGATCCGATACTCTTGAGCGACGATTGCGACAAGTGCTTGAAGACCTCGACATGAGAGTGTTCTGGAGTCGGATCCAACGGATACACCGTGCCATTAGCGTTGAGCGAGACGTGGCCTCCCTTAACAATGAGCTTGAGCCTTAGCGGGTTGCGCGCCAACAGGTGCTGGAGGTCACCAGAGAGCCTCATGGTAAAGGCCGGCGACGCTGCTGGGGCCGACGGGCTAGCAGCTAGCAAACGCTTCGTCATTGGCCGTTGAGGAGGGGTGCTGGTACTGGAGTTTGGTGTTGGTGCTGGTGTTGGTGCTGGTGCTGGTGTTGGTGGCTTATTGGTGGTGCTAGCGAGAAACGCTATAGGCCGAACCGTCGTACCGTTGGAGGTTGAAGGGTGGTAGAAGGGACGCCAGAAATGTGGTTGTAGGTGGTGTGCGAGCGAGTGGCCCGCTGGGCGCTGGACGGGCCAGGCGCGGAGCGTGGTGTCTGGGCAGTGGGAGCCCCAGGCCCAGGCAACGGGGTTGCTGCCTAGCGGGGGGCCCGGAACAATAGCGCAGGCAGCCCGGGCTAAAAGACCCACCGGCGGAAAACCCAGCCAAAAGAAAAAAGGGCCCGCTTCTGGAGGACAATGGCACAGGTCCGCAGATTAGGCGGGGCGTGGCGTGTGCGGGTGGTTACGGAGCGATGGTGGCTGGTGGTTATGGAGCGGTGGCGCATGGAGCAGGCGAGCTGTGGAGCTCCGTGGAACCCCGTGGAATGTTCGGTGGGTGCGGAAGATGGAGGACTGTGGAACAGGGAGGACTGTGGAATGCCGTGGAACACCGTAGAACATCTGGGGAGGGAATGTACGAGGCCAGGGCGGAAGCCGGCAGGCCATCGAACGCCAAACACCGAGCACCGAGCACCGAGCACCGAGCACCGAACACCGAACACGAACCCTGTCCAGGTTACGAGCCCATGCGCTGCAGCTGCCCCACTCCCCGCTGACGTTCACGCTCGCGTTGTATGGTCCAGAGGGCCCAGACCATTCCATGGCGTGGACCTGGCATGCGCCGCCTCGTAATCGGCGAGTGCAGGCGGAGACGTGCACCACACCCCGACACCACCCAGACACCCAGGCTAGGACACCCAGGCTCGGACACGACGGACGGGTATTCTGTAGATAACCATCTCCAGAGATATATAGGTAGGCAATATCTAGATACGTACATCTAGATACATACATCCAGATATGCATGCTTATTGATATCCATACATCTTGATATGCATGCATCTTGACATCCCCACACATATGTCGATATATCTAATCCTGAGAATCAAGACATCGCATTTGGATACGAACTCATCTGGATATCAACACATTCAGATATCCATACAAATAGATATTAAAGAAACACATCTGGACATCTCCACATATGCTACTGTGCATCCACACACCAATAAACGTATGCATTTAAACATTCCACATACAGATATCTATACACTTATATACATCTAGAGAGCCACCACCCAAACATCCAGACACCACCCAGACATCCAAGAGGCAAGACGGACAGCCATTAGAGCGACAGCCGTACGGCCAGTCCAGTTACATAGCCAGACAACCCGCAATATATACATACACTCAGATTTCCAGACATCAACACAGACACTCATGCATACACACAGCCATCCACACAGCCATCCGTCCACATATCCATATGCCCGTACATCCAAATAGCCAGACAACTGGATACCGATACTTGTAGACACCAACACACCCGGACATCTAGATATGCACATCCATACCTAAAGACGGCCAAGCATCTAGATTGGTATCAGTAGTTCTAGATAGATATCAGTAGATCTAGGAGTCAATGCACTCAGATATCCATACAGCTAGACGTCAATACGTCTAGATGTCCATGCTTCCACACCCAGCCGCCCAAGGATCAAGGCACAACAGCCTCTGTCATCCAACAAGACAGTCATACAACAAGACCGTGTATACACCGCCCAGGAATGAAGTTACGTAGACATCTAGGAACACACAGGTATCCAGATGGTATACGTAACTACCAACGCCCATGCAGTAGTGCGTACCTCCAGACACAGACACCCGGACATCCCTTCAGAGATTCGCAAAGCCTTCCCCCCAGACTACTCTTTGATACCTAAATCGACGGCTTAGTCAGGAAAATCACTCAAAGTATCCAGCACAGGCAATGCACCGTTTTGAGACATCATTTTGCGCTTAGTCACCAAAATATTGTAAATGACTAAACTAGGAATCACACCTCTTTTGGAACATCTCATCGCATGCTAACGTAATCTCTTAATCTGAAACGGAAGTTTCCCTTTATGGCAGTTTTCCCCGTCGTTTCTCCTTTTTTTCATCCCTCCCGCGTCCCGCCGCGATGTGATGGGCGGACGGCGGCAGTAGGAGGCGGTTTCCAGTCCCCTTTCATCAGCACATCGGCGCCTCTTTTGGGAACCACCTGACCTTCAACAAGCACATCTTTCGTCCTTAAGCCCTTTATTCACCTCCTTTTCTCTTTGTACACGTCGTCAAGCACTTTCTTCTGTCTTCCCACCCTAAAAAAGTCCAAATGTTCAAGTGGGTTCAGGGAGGTCTTTCCGCAGTCACCGGGATAGCAGAGCCTGAGTATGGCCCTGAGTACATCCATGCCATTACCGATTCCGTTAAGGACAAACAGCCATTCTCAGAAGCTTCGAGTGAAGACTTCGAGTGGATTGCACCGTCGTCGTCCAATGTTGAAACCCAGACGTTCTACTACACGGACATTGCTAAGGGTTTGATTGGATTTGCTCAGGTGATCCATTCGAACGTTGCCTCCATCACTCCAACAGCTCAGTTCACTTTCAAGCTCTATGATGTCAACTCCAAGTTACAGATATGGACTTCAACTAAGCTCGAAGACTCCATCATCAAGGGAAACAACTTTTATGCCCGTGACATGCAAATTGAGCTCTCAGAGGACGGCAAACAGTACCGTGTGATCTCCAAGGTAAACGAGGAATCGATCGTTGACCTCACTTTCACAAGAGTCGCTCCAGCTGCAAAGATCGGTGTGGATGGTACGACTGTCTATGGTCCTTCGATAGAAGAGCCTTGGGGGACCATGAGACATGTATTCTGGCCTCGTAACACTGTTGAGGGAACTGTTACCTCAACCGATCCGGAGTCTGGTGCTACCACCACTTTCAACATTGACGGTCTCTCGCTGTTTGTCATGGCTCTCCAGGGCATGAAACCTCACCATGCTGCTGCTAGCTGGAACTTCCTCAACTTCCATTCGAAGTCGTTGTCGTGTGTTGTCATGGAGTTCACAACCCCAAAGTCGTACGCGTCAACAACTGTTTCTCTGGCCTTTGTTGCTAGTGACAACGGTATCGTCTGTGCTTCGGTCAACAACAAGGTCGAGCACCAGAAGATCCAGGTTGATGAAGAAGTTGGGTGGCCAACACCTACGGCTATCGAGTTCGACTTGTACGGTGTTGATGGTTCTGCTACTGACGCTGAGGTGACTGAAGCTAAGAAGGCTGTCGAAGCAAAGGTTTACGGTGACTTGACCCTTGTTGAGCGTGTTGATGTCATGAGCGAGATTCCACAGTTCGTTAAGAACCTTGTGAGTGGTGTTGTCGGCACCAAGCCATACATCTACCAGTACTGGAACAACATGACCATCGAGTGTGCTGGTATTAAGGAGACTTCGATCGGTTATGTTGAGACCACTTTTATCACTGAGGCCTGACCTCTTGTCTGAGTTTTGTTCTATTTTTTTATCATGATTGACTCTTCTCTTGCATTTTTCATAATCTTTCGTGGACTTGCCGTCCTACCTATCTTTAATGCTCTTATTTTATGTCTACGCTTTTACCTTTCAGCTCTTTTATTTTGCTTGAAATGATCTGACACCGTTTCCCATGGCGATGAAACATAGCATAATCTTAATTTACTCACCAAATGCTCCTTTTCATTAACAGAGCAACTCAATAACTAATGCTACTTTATAATTTTACTCCTAAGAGTCCAGCTTTCTGGATACGTAGAGCTTAAGTCATCAGAAAACTTTTATTCTCATTAAATAGAATGGACACGGTGAAAAAATACAGGAAAAAACAGTATTGTCCAGAAGACCATGAAGAAGCAATATTAGTAAAGGCTAAAACACCAGGATAGATAACCAAAAAAAGACAACAAGCAAATAGATTGAAACGAAAACTCAAAACAACATCAATATCAGATTCTGCGGCCTGGAACCAGACCAAACAAAACGGAAAATACAGCACTTATCAAGCAGGTCAAGATCATCACCCACATTGCTCTCTTCGCCAACAAACTCTTCACAAATGGCTCCTTTAGGTTTTTCACAATGTGTTTTCTCTTTGTGTTCTTATGGACACTGAGTTCTGGGTTGTCACTGTATCCAAATGCAACCATCACAGGATCGAGCCTGTAGAGGAAAGTGAGTAAGAAGTACGCACCGAGAAAGAATGGCGCAACAATCACAGCTCTGATAGCTTTTGGCTTGACGTCAACTAAAATCAAAGTGTAACCGACCCAGAGCCCAGCAAACAAAAACAGCAGTCCCAGAATGAGACGGACAAGAGTCGATTTACTACCCAGGTTATGCAAAGCAGAGTTCTGCAAGAAATACGAGAAAGAGTCACGTTCCATCGCAGAGTAAATGTAGTTCTTTGCATCCTCAAACATCTCTGGGTCATCACGGCCCTGGAACTCAATATCGTGCCGGAGTTTCCTGATGATCCGGTCAGGAATAAGCAGACGTTTTGGCGAACTCTCCTGGAGATAGGTGTTTAGGATGTTTTTCGAGGATGACTTGAGAGTAGAACGCGTGATGTTTCTTGACTTGACGTTCGCAGTGTACTTCTCTATTTGCTCCGGTATGATCCTTGTTGAGCCATGGTGTAGGGAATGGAGATCCTTGTTTGAAGAGCGACGGTGGATGTCACCAGCAAACATCTTTTGAGGCGGGCTCAGCGGCTCATACACATCCTTGTATAGAGAATGTGATCCGTCAGATTGACCAGGGCTATCGGAGCCCTCTTCAGTGCCTCTAAAGATGTGGCTAATCTTTGGGTCAACAGTGTTGATGTACTCGTTGCCCTGCAAGAAGGAGCTCACTCTCTTATTGTCCTTGTCGTCGAGGAGTCCCTCGTTGAGAAGCGCCTCCAGAAGAAGAGACGACCCAACAGAGTCCCTCAACATTTCGTTTGATTTCTCTGCCGACTTGTACTTCTCATCCGAAGAGGACTTGTGTTTCTCGCAAAGAATTAAACTCTCCCTTAGTCCACGGACATAGTCTTTACAGAGTCGTAGGTGTGTGATACAGTCAATCCAGAAGTCAAGGTAGTCCACGGCGTTGTGGTAGTCCCTCATGAACACGTAGAAGCCCCACAGGTCAACGGGACCCTGCGTGCGTCTGTTGAGTACCTCATACAGCGTAGGGAGTCTGTTTAGTGGTTGTTGTTGAGTATTGGGGTCGGACGAGGAACGGGCTTCGCTTGTCTCGTCGGGGTACGCGGTATTGTACCTATTGCCCTGTAGGAGGTTGTCAAAGGAATGTTGCGAGCTGTGTAGGTCCTTAACGGTTAATGCTTGAAGGTCAGCGGATGGCAGCAGAGCCTGCTTTGTAGGAGACGAGAACGGCATCCTGGCCCGGTGTCAAGAGCACGAGTCCGTGACAAACTACAACCTCAGGGAGGCCCACAGACACACACACAAAGAGAGAGAGACAGAGAGACAACAAACACAAGTTGTTCGGTTCAACTAAACGGTCCTTACGCCTCGCGTTCCAACAGTATGGAAAGTGCGATGACTCGGTAACTCAAGCGCCCACACCAAGCTTATAAAAGAGAAATGGGTTTCCTATAGGAGAAGAGGTACCCCCTTAGAAGTTGAATCGCTCGCTACTTAAACAACTCCCCAAAAGCCTCACAAAATATGTGCTCCTCGAAAAAAGCTCTCTTCCCCTGGTGATCTGAGCCACCCGCGCCGGTATGTGCCACTTGTGCTTTCGCGCGAGTGGCCTGTTTACTTCTTTCCCGATTAGGAGGCGGACTAGGCGGATTGGGCGACGCGCGGTGTGGCCACCTGGCCACAGCGGCAGGTGTGCGCGTGTTCGATTCCCGGGATGCCACACATTTGCACGCATTTTCTTCCATACAGGGAGGGACATGGCGATGACGGCAAGGAGACCAAAGGAACGTCAATGGGACACCACTTAAGGAGAAGACAGCGGCTGTAGGGACAGATAGGGCGTTTTAGAGTGGATGGGGGTTATTGGTGGACAGGAGCTATGGAAACCCCGTTGTTATGAGTAGAATGGTGCTTGCAATCGTATTATGTGTTTCTGTCAATAGTCACCACCACCGCGCATACACACTTAACAGCCATGAAGAATGCATCGGCGATACTTCTGGTGAATGCAATGGTGAGTGCAATGGTAGGTGATATGTTATTGTGTGGCCATATTGCGATGGCATACCACCGGTGATCCTCACTGTGCGTGGTTTATCAATGGAGAGCCCCATAGCGTCAATCAATATGCAAATATGCAGGGTCCATCGGGGGGGGGGGAGAGGCTATGGAACAAATACTGTAACAGATGGAAGAGTGGTGGTCATAAAAGCTTCCCCCAAGACCCACCTCAAAGGGCCTTTTGTTTGATGAAGAAGCTCTTTAGGTAGTAAAGCTGGAGAAGACACACGAGGCCCAGTACAAAGAGCTGCACAAGCGTATACGTAACAGCTTTAGAATTGGCCTTCTCACTTAGGTCTCTGAAGCTAGCCTCACGCTGGTGCACAAGCTCCTGTTCCCTGCGAATCTGCATAAGCTTTTTGTTCATATCCGCAATCTTGGCTGTGACCATCGACAGTGCATCCTTCTTTCGTTTCTTACTAGGTGCTACCAACGCGTCGCTTGCCTGGACAATATCGAAGAAAACACGTACAGTAGCATCTGCATCATCGATCTCAGCAGTAACACAGAATCTGTGTTCCCCCGAGTCTAGTGCAGAGAAGGCAAACTCGCCATTGGAGTGGATCCGCTGGACAACGACACGGTGGTCATCATCGAATGTCTCGTCCACCACAACAACGAGTGCAAGACCCGCACTCTTGGTGAAGTGGCCATTCTGGCCATCTGGCGAAGCGTACGCGTCGAAACGACACACTACAAGCGAGTCTTTTGTGAGCTCTTCATAGAAACACCGCTCGTTGCCAGGGGAAGCATAGAAGTGTAGACACTGTGCGATGCCGCACAGCGCCATAATGAGAACAACCGCTCGTACTAGCATTTGCAGCCAAAGTCCAGCGCGTGGAGACTAAAGAGTGTGGAAATGATAAGGCCAGGCGATGAACCAATCAACGATCGGCCCGTATAAAGCCAAAGAAGCACAAAAGAGAACGACTTTATAGCTTATTGAGTGCTTAGCCGCCGCGGTAGGCTTGGAACAAGGCGGTGAAACAGAGCCACGCCTTTTTTAAAATGTGGCCGGATCGCGTCGGTGATGCTTCGACGGCTTCCCCGGGCTTCCCCCGGGTTTCTATAGATCTCACACTAATTGACAGGTTTAAGGGAATGGAGAGAGATGAGGGAATGCTGAACAGGAGACACAATCGGAAGGACTTGTAGAATAGGTGGTATTACTACTGAAGTAGGGAAAAAGAAGAATAAAAACGTTTATCATATTTATAAAGTTACTGTTCTATGTCCTTAGTGAACATGACACGATCACAACGTTGGATTCGAATATCAGTTGTGTTAATGGGTGGGGGGATTCGGTAGATATTAGGAGAAGATTTGCTGAAGGTGTGTGGAAACAGTGGAAAAGAGGGTAGGATAGGTGGAAAATGGTAGATGTAATCAACAATCCCAGGACAATGGGATAGTGAGTGAACGCTGGTAGAAAGAAATCCAAGATCAGGATGGGGAGCAACGCAGAAATATCTCGGCTCAATTAGCATAATCTGCATCAGCCTTACACCATAGACTCATTCTTCAATCTACACAATCCAAAGGTGATCCTAGTTCCTAGTTCCTAGTTCGATTCAAGGTTTAGTCACACAAGAGTTCTTATTCGTTTGGCTTAGCGAAAGCCCCAAGTTCAGTTCAAGTTGAGTCTCTCGAGTTCCTCGAGCTCTTCGACTCTCTTGATTCTCTCGAGTCTCTCGAGTTCCTCGAATTCTTGGAGTCTCTCCAGTTCCTCGAGTCTCTCCAGTTCCTCGATTAGGTCGTCTCCATCACTTCCATCGACCCCTTCAACCGCTTCCTCTGGTGCATACTTCTCATATAGATCTTTCCGCTTTTGTGAGGCCACAGTACGTGGAATAATCCGCTCCTTGAGCCACTGTGGATCAGGCGACTGCAGGAGAACGAGTTCGAGTTTCGACTCCGGAGTAGTTGCGGCCTCATACTGGGAGAGGAGCTTCTCAAGAACCTCCAGCTCAAGAGCCGTTAATTCATAGACAATAGATGTATCTTTACTCTCCTTCATTGATTCCAGCCCTTCCACCAATTCTTTCTTTCTCACAACAGCATAATCAACATAGAAGCGCAGAAATGCTAAAACCAACTCCCTTGTCTTTGAGGGCGAAACGTTAGCCAGGACATCACAGGCTGCAAACTCCCCAGATTCAGTTTCACAGATATATGGAAACTCATCCAGACCAACAATGTCATTCTCAGGACCCTCCTCCATTTCCAAAAGTTCCTCCAAGTACTTCCGGTCTTTAAGCAAACTTTCAGCTTCTAGAATCTTCAATGCCAATTCTCTATCGTACGTCAGTCCCTCATGGAAACCCATATAGATAGGATTTCCATCTAGATTCATCTTGACATTCAACAACTGACCATCCTTATCATAGTCCAAAACAAACTGAACATTTGGCTGCAGATTGTACCAGGTCAGAAATACACCAAGGTTATGTTCTCCAGCTACTCCGTTGATCTCCCACTTTACAGTGAAATCTTTCACATATAGTCTGTCAATAGGACGCTCGAATAACAGGGGAACTGTGTAGCTTTTTGGTATGAATCCATATACATTGGCAAACCTCAAAACGTCTTCAATTTCGGAATATGCCATAAATAACTCAATTTCTTTCTCTTCTGAACTTTTCGCCCTGGATAGAACTGTAGAATTGAAGATTCGAAGTAGGACATCACCGGTTTTAGGATCAACATCGAAGAAGCAGTTTACGAGGTCATTACTGTGATTCACATAGTCAATAAGAGGCACCAAAGTCGACGCAACACCAAAATCATACCCCTGATTAGCACCACCATTCTCATCACTTTGTTCAAGGGTGCCAGGAAGAACGGAGTCTTTCAGGAGACCAGAGCTGATGTGGTCATCGCTACCTGGGGAATCATTATGGAGCGGCTCTGGAATTTCCAGTATTCTAGAAAGAATACAAAACTCGGCTCTCCGAAGGAAATCTCTCTTAAACAAAGATCTAAAATTTATGCCCTGAATGGCTCTCTCCAGAGCTGTATATATGGCTTCATGCTTAATGTCGTCCATAAGCAGACGAATTTCTCTAGAACTGTACTTATGGATTTCTTTCCACTTATCGTAGCGTTGGTCTAGCCCCAAACTTGGAACCTCTGTATTCTCAATAATCATCCAGTACGGATCGAGTAAGCTAAAAGGACAATCGAACGTCATACCATTATTATTGCTGAGTATCATAAGGACGCCCATGCTCCTCAGCCTCATCATAATCATCAGGATCAGGGCCTGACCAATAAGAATGTTAGTCTCTGTGAAACCACTCAGAATCATTCTTTCAGGGGAAGCGTCCCATGTTTCACGGAAAGAGCCCAGGAATTCCATCAACACTGAACTCTCTGCAAAGTCGTATGGGTCCAAGGTCGCTTCGAAAACCTTCTGTGGAACAATCAGGTTTTCAATTGCAGAGCTCAAACTGTATGTGAGACGTTTAGGAATTCGCATCACTTCCATTCTTTCTTCCTCTTTCAAACCATCCAAAACCTCTTTTTCCAATGACATGAAAACTCCAGATCCGCCTAGAGGCGAGTCCTTGATGGTGATACACGGTGAGACCTTAGAACCATTTCTCTTGGCCCACTCAACAAGAAAATCTCGGAGGCTCCTTGCAGACATTATTGTTCACTACCAAATTGAGATCAAGTCAATAAAGGACACAGGGTTTCCACAGAGAATGAAATACTACACCTCTCACGGAGAAAAGGGTGTTCGTGTTGATAGTCGGAGAAAGACGGTAAAGAATTGCCATTTTTAGAGTATCGCGAACCGCCATATTTCGCGAAGAAAAATAATCACTGTCTACAACCATAAACGGAAAAGAAAGAGCCCTGGGGACCATTATCTATTTTGATTATCCTCAAACACCATTATGTGCTCTGTTGCTACCTATCAGCATCAGTTCATCTACACTTAGGTACATTAACCAACACTTATCAATGCTTATACACATTTATAAACTTATCGATAGCTGCCTTTTTGTTGCCTTTTATAGATTCCAATGGCTACTTTTGTTCCAAAACAAGCCGTGTAGATACATCTACTTCTTAGCCTTCCTCTTGATCTTCTGGGCAAGCGACGTGACGTCTTCCACAGGGCTCTGCGAAACTTCATCGTGCTTTCTCTTCTTGTGGCCTGCGTCCTTCGTACTGCCTTTCTTCTTAGACTTACCATCACGACGCTTGTTTCTTTCATCCATGATCTTCTTCATTGTACTCGTCGGTTGATATTCTGGCTGAGATGGGTCGATAGCAAAGTCGTGGTCCGTGAAGATCTCGTTGAATCTCGGGTCATTGAGATCGGCCTTGAAGTTATCATCAACAATCTTCTTGTTGTCTCTGTGCTTGGACTTTTTGTTCTTCTCTTTCTCAGAACGAACAAGCTCTTTAAGAGTAAAGTGTCTCTTGTCATCATTATCCATGGTGAGTAGTTCCAACTCGGCCTTACTCTTCTCATCAATACTGGATTTCTTATCCCTCTTCGATTTACTACTCTTTATGTCTTCCTTTGCGGCCTTCTTCTCTTGAAGAGCCTTCTGCTTCATATCCTTGAGCTTTTCCTTTCTGGCTTTACGACGGTCCTTGGCCTTGCGCTTAAGCTTGTCAATTGTGCTTTCTTCTTCATCTGGGTCCTTGTACTCAGCAGCACTTTCGCTTAATGCTGGGGTAAAGGAAATCTCAATACCAGTGTCGTCTTTCTCTCCAAACCCTGCAAATATATCATTGTCCCCGATTCTTGTGCTTGATCCTGCGAGAGACTTATATTTGTTCTTCAAATCCTCAGTCTCTTCGTCCTCAGAGTCAGAGTTATCTGAAGCCAGGTAGGCCTTGAAGTCCATATCATCAAGCTCACGCTGAGAGAATGACTTCGAGCTCAACTTTACACGGTCGGCTGGTGTCTCATCCCAAGTAAGTTTCACCTTGGAGTGCTGAAGAGCATCTGTTACAAATGTTTCCGGTCTGTAATTTGTTGGAATCTTTGTACATGTGTCTCTTGGCTCGTCGTCATCGAAGTCCATCTCGTCCGGAATAAATCTCAAGTCGAAGAAATTCGCCGTCGATTCATACTCTGTGCCATCAACGTTGTCATAAATAGCTTTAGAAGTGGCCATGCTATCACAGGTGACGACAGCGTAGTAGTACCGGAGTCTTTGAAGTTGGTAGCGGCGTAGAGACTTGGAATCGTAGTCTTCGTTACCATCACCTTCCTCAATGATATCCTTGACAGTTAATTCATCTCCTGAATCAGAGGTTTCATTCTCCTCCTGAATCTTCTTGGTCTTAAACAACTCTCTTGGTGGACCTTCAACTTCTTCCTTCTGCATTCTTTCCTTACCAAACTCACTTGGGTAGATAGCAACAGACTCGATCAAGCCACTAACAGGAACAAAACTCTGGAATGTTGCAAAGAGATCGGCCGACTTGACATGGTCCCAATCCATGTTGACGACTGCAAACCTGCGTGCTGGATCACCTTGCTCGGGCTTGGACTCTTCAAGTTCGATCTCAGAGTCCTCGGCATCATCGTCTTCAGATTCCTCATCAGAAGAGGATTCTTCGTCAGAAGAGGACTCATAGTCGGATCCGAGGCCCTCACCACGCGCACGGTCCAGTGTTGACGTTACTTGACCTTCTTGGTCTTCTTGGTCTTCTTCGCCTTCTTCGTCTTCTTCCTCACCATTGTCTTCTTCTTCGTCCTCTTCAGCATCGTCGTCGTCGCCGCTCCCCTTATCGTTCTTTTGATCATCGGAGTTTTCATCCTTATTCACGTAGTACTTCTCAAAGTCCTTATCGGTTTCGCCCTTTATCTTACGTCCGTATTTATCCACTTTCGCTTTGGGCTTCTTCATTACCAAGTCCGCCTTGGAGAAACGATCATCAATCTTTACCTTGAAGTCATGTTTCTTTGGCAGACGGAAACGAGGGTCGGAATGGAGAGTTTTAAAACGGTCATCATTCGTAACAGCTTTCTTTTCCTTAGCCATGATGCAAAATTTTGTCTGGTATTCTGAGAAACTCACCAAAAGCGAAAGATCTCTGTGGAGTATTTAAGAGATGAGGCCGCGCTTAGCCAAAATTTTCAAAATGGTGATGAGCCCTGGCGCACTGTTGAGGGAAATTACATAAGCACTCGCACTGGGCCGATATTTTGACTTTTCTTATACATTATTCATTTTATTAACAATAGCAATAACACGAATAAGTGGACAGAAATTAATATAAGAGAGAGAAACATGTGAGTAGAAACAGGAGCCAGGAAGGTACGGTTCTATGGCTAGTTGAAGGAAGAGAGAGCCTGGTCCAAATCAGCGATGAGGTCCTGGGGGTCTTCTCCTCCAATAGAGACTCTGATCAAGGTCTGTTCGACGTATGGATCAGACATGGCTCTCCACTCAATAAGCGATTCCAGTCCACCGAGGGAGGTCGCATGGTGGAAGTATTTAAGCCGGGAAACGAACCTCTTAGCTGTCTCTTTAGAGTCCAGGGTGAACGCGAAGACTGGGCCATAGCCCCCAGCAAGCTGCTTTCTCACAAAGGGCTCAGTCTGAAGAGACGAATGGTAAAGATCTTTTAACACCTTGTACTTGTGTTTATTCTCGTTGAGGTAGGTGACAACTTGTAGAACATTCGAAGCGAGTCTCTTTATTCTTAGCTCGAACGATCTTAGTGACCTCAACAGCAAGAAAGCCTCCAAGCTGGGAATGATCGTCCCCAAGAATACCCGGTCCTCCATCATGAGTTTCTTCACTGCAACATCCTTGACACAAACCACACCAGCCAGAAGATCGGAGTGGCCACCAAAGTACTTCGTAGCAGAGTGCATAACGATATCTGCGCCAAAGTCGAATGGGTTTTGTAGAGGCGTTGGTGCAAATGTGGAATCCACCGAGAGAAGCGCACCTTTGGCGTGGGCTTTCTCAGCAAACCATTGGATATCCTTGGAAGTACCCTGAGGATTTACTGGAGTCTCAATATGGACAAGGTCGCCCGGGTTAAGCGTCGCCAGGTCCTCTTCGGAGTATGTCAGCCGCTTGATGCCGTAGTTTCTGGTGTGGATGTCGACTATCTTAGATACCCCATGGTAGCAAGGACCAATGGCCACCTGCCTTGGGTTGAAATGGGTGATTATCCCGTAGAAAGCAGAGAGACCAGACGAGTACACGATCGATGGGCCCCCGAGAATCTCCTCAAACACAACCTCGAGTCTCTCAGCATTGGGATGTGACAGACGCGAGTAAACGAACCCGCCAGTCTCCGAGGAGTCGTCACGGACATCTGTAGCGGCATACAAAAGGTCAGGGTCAGAAGGGTACTTGAACGTTGTCGATACGTTGATTGGAGGGACTAAACGAAGTTCAATTAGTAAGCTGTTTGCTTCTTCGACCACTTCGGTTCCATTGGGAATGAACAACCTAGTTCACCATGGCCTTTACCACCCCTAGTTGCTGTTGAGGGTTCTCGAATGACCATCTTCACTATACGCAAGGCGATGTATTGTTCTCCTGAAACAACATACCATCCACCAGCCAATCACAATCAAATGGCCATACACCGTTGATCATCCGTGGAAATCACACAGCCGGAGCATTCACGTTCCCCCACAGGTTTTCAATGGCACTGCCGTTCATCATAAAAGAGAGAACTTACCGATATCTGAGACTCGGGACTCAGAGTCGTCCGCATGGATCAGTTTGGTAGATAAACCCGGCATTCCTGTTCTCGTGGTAGTTGTCGTACTCACCAGAACCTGAGGTTTGTGTTTCGACTTGCCGTATTGACCGTTCGAACAATGGACCAAAAAAAACAACGGCGATTAGCGCAAAACGGCTTGATATACCCATTAGATAAGGGTCACGAGCCCTCACGTGACTGAACGTGTGCGTACCATTGAATGATGTCCGGGTGTTTTCGGAGCCGGGTTTCGCGAACTTTTGAAGTTGCGACGTCTGGTACCCAAACAGGTGGTGATGGAAAGCTCTCATTTGCGAGTATCGAGCCGTGAAATTGACTTCTGAGAAGTCCAGTTGGGCTCCAGAAAAGGTGAAGAGCTGTAGATTGATAGAATGGAACGAAGCTGTGGGTTTGGTGGCGATAACGGCCACGATGCGGTGGGCGACCAACGCCATGATGAGATTGTACTGGACCATGCGCTGGCGAAGTCTAGCAATGTCACTACACCAGAGACGGAAGTACGAGCGTCAAGTGCAGAATCACACATGGGAAACGACCATGGAGTTCCAGAGGCAGACATAAAGACAGTTTCTGAATCCAGGAACCCAAGTACGGGAGCTGATGAGCCGTTGATGGGTGTGAGGGACGTATATCACGAGGATGACCTTGAGCATGACTTCTTCGCCATGAGTGAGATAATACCCGATGTACGGCCCAAGAAGAAGCGTAAGAAGTCTAAGAAGGATAAAATATCAAGGGGAGTCTCAGTGGACTTACAGGAAACTGCAAATAGAAATGACACGGACACAAATAAGCTGGATACACTATACAAGGGAACAGATACTCTTACCATATCTCCAAGTCTATCACCAAGCCGCTCGTCTGAAGGACACAATAACAACAATATTACTACCAGCGATAGGAATAGTAAGAATTTGCCCGTATTGAGGGCTAACCCGGCTCTTACACCTCTATCGCTTGATTTTGATGAGTCTGAGCTTAAGAAGAGTCTAGCAGAAGCTGCGAAGCGCCAGCTTTCTGAGAAGGACGGAGACGGAGTGTCTGACGAGTTTGACGACCATGAGGATAAAGTCTTCGAGGCGTCTCTGAGAAGAATGAGAGAGGCAAACCGCCTCATTGGCGGCGTCAGTACCGAGACAACTCTTGGTGGAAGAGACTCTGGAGGTTCTGGTATCGTTTATACTCGAAGTGGATCTTCCAGAAGCGTATCTCTCGGAAGAGAATCTCTTAGTCAATCGGCTAGAGCTTCTAGCGTTACACGGAAATATCCAGTAAACATAACGTCGTTCCTTCCAGGTTCAGAGAACTCTGCGGTTGACCTCGAGGTTAAGGGAACAAAGAGGTTTGGCGATGTCATCACGAAGGTCCTCGAGTACCATTTGGGGCTCAACACTGTTCCAAAGCGCTATCGTCGGTTTTATACACAGGATAATGTTGAACTTCTGTGGAACGACATGCGGATCCATGAGTTCACGACCCCTGCGATGCTCATGACGACGAAGCACAAGGAGGACATGCTGGACACTTTAAAACTATCCACACTTCAGATCGGACTTTATACGAAAGCCCAGGTGGAAAAGATCTTGAAAGAGCGTGCAAAGAGGAGAAAACTTAGACTTGAAGCCATCCGTAAGGAGGAAGAGTTCGATAGAAAACTCCGTGAACAAGCCGAAGCAGCGTATACCGAGGACTCACGAGACAACGACGAGATATATAAGGAGATTGATAAAGAGATTATGGACGAGCATCCTAATGATGAAGAAGAATTGGAATTGTTAGGTATAGGATCCAATCAAACTACACAAGAACCGGAAGAGGTACCAGAAAGTGCACAGGACAATTTTAAGATTACGTTGAAAGGTGCGGATAACAAGAGTGTTACGGTTGGCGTGAATTCTCAGACCAAGATTTCAAGCATTGTGTCGTACTATCTTTCTCAGAAAGGCCTTCCACCTTCTACAAGGGCGAGACTTGTATTTGATGAGGATGATCTTCCCATGAATGCTTTGGTGGGTGATACAGAGCTGGAAGACGATATGATGGTGGAAGTGTACGTGTAAATACTGATACATGCCTTTCATATTTACGAGTTATGAATAACGGTGATAACGATTACCCATGGTGGATGTGTAGAGATTTCTAGAGTCGTTGTGGGGCGCTATTGATCATGTCTGCAGGTATTCAAATAACGATCGCCTATGTGCTCGTGTTCCTAATCAGTGGTTCAGCCGACAGTCGGAGCCTTTAATTGGTGAATTCAATTGATAACATAGCTGAAACCCGCAAAACCTGTCTAGGAAGAAATCATCATCTACGGTTTAAGAAAAAAGTACATGGAAATCCGGCTTATAATTTCACACACCAAATAATTTCACCCCAATTCTAAAAAACGTCCTTAAACTATCAACTATGAATACAACCCACATTCAATTTACGAATGCAACTTGCTAAAATATACTCAGAAAGCTCTGGAAACAGGCTATCACGCTTACAAGCCCTTACCGTAGTTCCCACTCTCGAAGAACGCAAAGATGATCTCAACAATCTTCTCAAGAGCAGCCAGCCATTCTGTCAGCTGTGCAAGAACCTTTTCCTGATCCTCGCCAAGCTTTGCAAAGAAATCTTTTCTGTATGGACAGGCTTTCATTGCCAGCTTGAAGACTGGCTTAACAACAAAACTATGGTACTTGGACAAGGTCTTACCGTACGCATCGGTAAACGTCTTTGTCAATTCGAGATCTGGGTTATCAACAGTTTCTCTCATGGCCTGGGCAGTAAACTGCAAGCCACGAGATAACCACAAAAGACCCTGGGTAGCCTTGGTAGCTTTCTCGGCTTTCTCGTTAATCACAAGATCCTGGAGAGTCGCAGACTTGTCTGGGGTGGCCAGCAGACGTGTGCGTAGTTTGTTGACATTACCCTGTAAGTCGTTCTGAACAACAGTAAAAGCAGAAGATCCAAGAAGGTCTGGCCAAAACACATGTTAGTGGACTCATCAAAAGCAATCTCAATCTTTCTCCCAACAACTAATTCAGAGTGGTGGATGGTCGATGGTGAATGGTTGAATGTGATCTCTCATGACATACCGAATAGCTTAATAAGGGCCTCACTAGCCTCCAGAAACTCCGATGTGGCGATCTTGTCCTCAACTACTGGCACCTCTGTGAACGATCTCTTCTGTTGGTCAAAGAATGTCGACATTTTTATCCTCTTTAAGTGCCTTGCTGCAACGTAAAAGTTGTTCCCAGTACACCTTCGAGGCCTCGAAGTGGGACGTGAAATTTATCGCGTCAACGGCTGTTTACTGTTTCGAGATCGCGTGTGGCTCGTACCGCGCCAACGACATCAAAGCCGCATCAAAGCCCACTCTCGTAGCCCAATTACCTCATACTAGAAAAGGTACAAAAAAAAAACAGTGATATTGTGTGATTATTCTAGATAATTTCCAGGGTTACTTTTTCTCTCATCAATTGGCGAGAGCGTTATCGTTTGAGCGTGCTTTTCGATCATCTTTAAACAACTTCTCCCGTAAATGCTTTATCTTTATCTTATCTGTGACTTTTATTGAAGTACTACTTTTTTCATCTCAGCTAGACAGTAAGATCTTCCTCACGCAGAGGCACTAAATCACTATACAGCACGAAAAGGTCATCCATAAGAATATCAGCTAAACAGCTAGATAGCACAAAAGATCTTCTATAATCATAACAATTAGACCCGTACTATCTTTTATCCATAAAGGAGCAAAACTGTTAGATCCTTACCTCTGTTTCTTGTCCAAGTGTTGTTCTATCATCTCAGTCCATGGCTCAACAAAGTCGAGACCTATAGTTTCGTCATTTTTCATGAACCAATCAACAACTGCATCGGGCAATGGCTGAAAATCCTTCATTTGTTGGTACCCAAAGTACATATTTTCGTGATTCGGCACACCTGGTATTGGGGGATACGGTGGAGGGACTTTGGTTTGGTTAGAGGATTGCCCTGTCACAGTTGAGGATGCCGTTTCACCTTGGTGAGAACCTGTAGCTTCCTCATAATTATAAGATGCTTCGTAGTTCGGAACATCTTCCTCATCACTTGCATCCAGAGGTATCACTGCAGGTGGGTTTACAGACAACTTGGAACGATACTTCATCTCAGAGCAAAGGTACATCAAGATGGTAGAGTATCTGGTGCAAAGGTGGAGCTCATCAGGGGACGCTTCTCTCAATACAATTGCAGCTTTCTGAATGGTTTGCAAAATGTCATCGGTTGGAATAATGCTTAGAGTAAGTAATGTGGATGTTTGCTGTGTGGTCGTATCCGATGACGGCTTGTTGGTACTATTTGTGAGAGTCATATAACACTTGACAATAAAAGCCACAGAACGCACGATACGCACAACCCACCGAACAGGCATGTACTTCAGCATCTTAAGCTTATGAACTCTCACAATAACACTCAGAATACCGTTAGCAGCGTTGTACGCGAGCTCAACATATTTAGCGGCTTTCGAAATCTCGTCTAGACGAATGTTGTTTAATGGCTTCTTGGCATCAGATACATTGGAGTTCAGAGGATTTTCCATGCTGAGAGCCAAGGAATAAATGTAGAGCTGACAATAATAGTAATCACAGATTAGCGATTCCTTATCGATTACTCTCGTCACGTCTTCAACGTGCTTTGGGTTATACGGCATTTGCAAGTTATATTGATAGTTGAACTTCTTGGGGTTTGAGGGCCGCAAAAGTTTCTTGTAAGTTTTGTACCAATTGTTCATGAGAGGAGATAGCACACTCAGTACCGTCAAATTCTGTCTGTGCTCCATCTGATTGTCCACACAATAAACTGTTTCATATGCCAAGGACATTATTTTAAGTAATTCCAACTTGGCCTTCTGCACAAATGAAAACTTCAATGACTTCTTCTGTAAAGATCGCTGTCTCATAGTTTCCTCGTCTAAGCTCAGAATGAACTCGTCGTGTAAAAACTGCTTTCTATTATCGATAGCCTCGCCTTCATCGTCATTATCCAAATCTATCTCGCTTAAACTCTGAGCAAGCATGCTTCGCTGACCCAAGTTCATAGCTGTGTGAGTTTCAGCAATGTGAGTAGCAACAAAGATCTTGCTTGACCCATTGATAAAACCCATATCTTGTGCAAGTCTCACAGCTGTTCCAACGAGCATCCATGCCATTCTATCAGATCTACGCATAGCGCTCAGACCAGCAAGTCCCTCTTCGCCATCCGCTCCTTCTGGTTCGGAATGAACACTTCCAGGAGATCCTTCTTTACTTGGATTGTTAGCGTAATCGGACCATCTCCAGTGAATTGCTCTTGGGTTCCATTCAGTGAAAAGGAGGAACGCCAGAACGGTACCAACAGAGCGTGTGGAGGCCTCGGCCCAGACGGTTTGCGAGATAAGACGCTGACAGTAGATCCAAAGCCTTTCATGAAGCTGTATGTTTCTGGAATTCTTATTGATTGGCATCTTCTCGCCATCATCGCCGGTATCAAACGAATGGTAGCGGGATGAGATCGTCAAGATCGCACAGAGAAGAATCGGATACCCAGCCAGCACTTGTGGTGAGTGAAGTTGTTCAGGAATGTGAGGGAAAAACGGATGCATTGTAAGAAAGAACTGGTGAATCAGACGAACTGCATCCTCCTCTGTCAGCATTTTGCCTTCACCGATGTAGTCGATATCCGCAAGGGTCTTTGATGGATTGGGACGAACTTGCGACGCTTTTTCAACAGGAGGCATCGCAAAGAGATTACTGCCATTCTCCTGCTTCGTAAGAGGAGCCAGCTCGTTGGATTCGTTTGTATTGGAGGTATTCATCGACGTACGTCTGCTTCTCTCAGAGTTCTCAAACTGTTCGTGCATTTCTCGGGCGTTAATGTTATCACGATCATCAGCCAATGCAATATTGCCAGCCGTACGCGCAAGGAACACCAGCGCGCCTTGCATTGTAGTGAGTTCCGACCGTGGAGGCCTTACTGTTGATCCTTGTTCATCGCTGTACTGTGTGACGTTGGAGTTTGCTCTTTCAGAGAAGTGACGGTTAAGACTCGATGCAAGCGGAGGAAGTGTCGATGATGATGACGAATGTGGCCCTTCAGCTAGTGGAGCCATCGACACCTGTTGTGCTGGATCGGCCATGTGGAAGCTCTGCAGACTATGCTGATCTGGAGCTGAACTCATAGACCTCGCTGTGTAAGGCAGTGGTAGTAAGTTGGGCGGGGTCACCTGTGATGATGAGGATGTGAATACGTCTGTTGCTGAAGCCTTAAGAGCTGGAATTGCCGGTCCTGGTGTTAAGGATGAGTCCCTCATATCAGCCACCTTACGTCGTTTGGTTTGCGAGGCACCCCCTCGACGACTATCTGTGAAGACACACTCTTTGCGTTCCCTCTTACACCTTGCACACGGTGGGTCATGAGGAGCGTCCAACGGGCCCAGGTCACATTTGACTTTCCGTGTTCGACAGTTCAGACATGCCTTGTAGTTTCGGCGGAAAGTCTTATCGTCCTCCGGATCGGTCTGTTCTACAACCATTGTGGTGATTATTTGTGTTTCTGGGGAAGATAAGTGCGATGAGTTTGGTCCTTCCACGAGCGGTCAAAAGCTGCTGTTGATGGAGGTCGCCGGCTTCCACCGGCTAGCGAAGGAACGGCCGTTTCACTTCGCGCCTAAACAATTGGCACGGCGGGTGTTGGCAGAGTGGGTGGAAGTGGCACGAAGAGAAATGGCAGAAACCGCGACTGACACAGCGGGGATTGGCAGAGCTATTTGCACGACAATAATTGGCAGCGAGACTATTGGCACGTCTATTGGTGGCAGAGGCATTAGCAGAGGCTACGAGGGAATGAAAGCCTTTTTAATATGCCCAATTTACACTATATTTTCTTTAGGGATGTCTATATATCAATAGCAGTTACATATAAACGAGTCGATTAGAATATGCGTAGGATGGAAGAGAAATAAAACAAGCGGTGGGAAAAACAACATTAGATAAGACGGCAGCGAAGGAGGAGGTGACACCTGCTTAGGAAAGCTCGTTAGCCTTGACCACGTACTTGGTCTCCTTAGCTACAGAAGCACCGGACGAGTTATCACCATCGAGGGAGACAATGTCATCACCAAGCAACGAGATGTCGAAGCCGATGGACTCCAAGTACTCCAGGAACTTCTCGTCCTCTGCCTGCATGGCGTTCTGGTCAACTGGTGGGAGGAAGAAGAGAGCAAGGAAGGCTGCAACAAGACCGAGGGCGGAAGCGAGCCAGAAGGCAGACTTGATACCGTGTTTCGACACCAATGGGGTGAAGATGTAAGTACCAGTGAAAGCACCGACCTTACCGATGGCAGCAGCAATACCGTAGTACTGGCCTCTGATTGGAGTACATGAAGTCTTGGAAGCGAGCAAACCAATGTTGTCACCAGGACCAAACTCACCACAAGTCATGAAGATACCGTAGAGAATGACGAAGCCGGCAGTCTGGTTCTTCAAAGTGTCGAATGAACCCGCCATGGCGAAACCGATAACCGACTGGCAAACGACACCGATGATCAAAGTCAATCTTGGGCCGAGGTAGTCAGCACAGATGGCACCAAGGAACGCACCTGGAATGTAGAAACAGTTAACGACAACATTCCAGCCGAAGACAGAGTAGAGGTCCTCGTCGTCCATGACGTTAGCAAGGACATATGAGGAGAACAAACCGAAACCGTAGGCACAGTAGTCGTAGAGGAACCAGAGGATGGAGACAACAAGAAGTCTAGCCCAGTAGAACTTTAAGACAGCAAAGTATGGGATACCGACTTTTTTGAAGCGAGTCTTCTGGAAAGTTTCACCCTCCTTGTAGAAGAGACGGAGAACAAAGAGCGAGATTGGTGGGATGGCACCGATACCCAAGGTGACTCTCCAAACTGGGGTCAAGTGTTCAGGAGTGCAGATCCAAAGCAAAACCATAGGAACAAAAGCGGAAACAACAAAACCAGCGTCGATCATGAAGTTGGTGAACCAACAGAACCATCTGTTTCTCTTTCCCGGTGGGAGAAGCGCCGAAGCTTCAGAACAAGCAGCGGATCCAGTAGGGTACTCAGAGCCGATGGCGATACCGATGAAGAATCTGTAGACGGTCAAAGCAGTAAGCATGCCGTGCACATCAGTGGAGTTCTTACCCCAGACACCGGAAGTGAGGATGGTCATGACGATGAGGAGAACGGTACCCCAAAGCATACCGGCCTTTCTGGAGTAGTAGTCGGAAATGATACCGAAGGAGAGCATACCGACGACGGTACCGACGAAGGCGATGGAGGAGACGTTCTTGATGGCATTTGAGCCCGCGTACTCTGTAGGGTAGAGCTTCGCGAGACAGGTGGATACAATACCGATGGAGTTATTGACGTAACCGTCGGAGAAGAGCCCCGAGCCCGTGGTGATGATAGGGAGGTACTTCTTGAATCTTCCGGTTTCGTTCACCTTGGCGATACGGTCGTTGTACTCCTCCTCGGACTCGAGCTGTAGACGGTCTGCGGAGGTGAGGGTGATCTCCTTCTTGGCTCTTGGGACCCAGCCGGTAGCGAAGTCCGAGAAGGAGTGTGGGAGGTCTCTTGTGAAGGCACCCATTGTTGTGGAGTGAGTGAGTGTGGGAGTGAGTGAGTGTAGTGTAGTGTAGTGGTAGTAGTGGTAGTAGTAGGACTAGCACACAAGCAGTGTAGTAGCAGTACTAGAAGTGTAGTAGCAGTCGTGTAGTAGCACTGGTGGTCTAGCAGCTGGAGAGTAGCACTAGTACCACTGGTAACACTGTGGCAACACCGTTAGACGATCCGGGGTAATACGAACGCACTGTTCTGTTCTACCGTATGACAACACCGTATGACAAAGCGTACGGGCAGATGTTAGATGGTCTGTGGGGCTGCGGCTCAGCTAGCTTGTGACCCTGAAGATCTAAGACAGTTATTCCGGGTACTTAGTAGTATAAGCGTAGTAACAACTTCTACTGCTTCTTGCTGGTCTCTCTGCCCATTCCTCTTCTACAGCCTTTCCAGCGAACATCGCCCTCTTTATATACCAGTGACCATCACCGCTTACCCGCCTCGCTTCCCCCATCGCTGCCAACGTGCGCGGAACAGCGCGGCCTGCACGGCTTCGGGAACTTGGAGGGCGCGCGCGTCGTTGCGGGCACACGCTCATTTAGGCACGTGCAACGGGCGCGTGATGGTATTGGTTAGTGGTTATGGTTGTGGTTAATGGGTGGTTTATGGGTAGTGGTTAGTGGGTTGTGGCATGGAAAGTGGCACTCTTTGGGCTGGGAGGAACGTGGGAGTGGATCGATGGGGAAGTGGCGTTGGACTGCATGCTTTAGGGCTACGGGCGGCGAGTGGTGGTGAGGCATGGTCTCGTCTGGTGTTGGTGTGTGTGTGTGTGTGTGTGGGTGCTAGTCCTAGTCCTAGTCCTAGTGTTGTTGTTATTATTACTAGTGTATTATTGTTACTATTATTATCACTAGTATTAGTATTACCATTAGTATCACCATTAGTATCACCATTAGTATCACCATTAGTATTAGCATTGGCACTGGTATTACTATTGGTATAGGGATAGTCCGTGCTGCTATCAGTGCCACTGTCAGTGCCAGCGTTGGTGCCGGAAACCTACCACCACCACCACCTCCTCCTCAGCAACACCTACAGATCCACAAGTCCCGGGACCTATTGTGTCCGTGGTTTATTAATAAGCGAGTGCTATCCAGTGGCCCTACACGCCCCATTTCGGATTAATTGGCATCTATTCCACGCTCTCCCTCACATAACAGTACGCCCGGTGGGTCTCCGGCAGCGGATAAGACAGATCGCCAAGCCCAACGACATGCCCAAGGCATTGGCCAAGGGCTAAGATATGCTATGTTATGCGATACACACAGGCATTTGGCAAACAAAGAAACCTCTGCCCTTTTTACGGATGTTGTGTGTGAGAGAAGCCTGGAAGATACTGCGGGCGTGGAAGTTAGTAGCGTTACGATGTACTGGAATTGCGAATGGAGCGAGCGTGCAGCTAATGAGGAGCCCTCGTGGGCCGGGCATGGGGCCGGGCATGGGCCTGGACATGGGTAGAGGCTACCGTTGGATATGTGGGTGGTTGGATGTGTGGTGTATGGATACGTTGGATGTGTGGATGTGTGGATATATGGATGTGTGGGCACAAGGATGCATGGGTATGTGGACATGGATACCGTATCGCTATCGTGGACATACATCTTCCATTTCTTCGATACCGCAGATAGCACAAATGCAGTATGGATGTCTCGTCTCGCGTCTGGTGTCTTGTGCCATTGGCTTGCTACGGCCGGAGACCCAGTTCCAGAAAGGCAAATCTACCCACTGGAATGGCTCTTCACCCACTGGAAAATCCCCAGTGCGAGATAGAGCTATCTCGCCTGCCTAATCTCCCTGGCGGTATCTCGTGCTTCTGCCTCTATCTGGCGTTCGTGCGCCTGTGGTAAACTGTATTCTTGGTGGGCGGTGGGCGGTGCTAGGCGGGTGCTAGGCAGAGCGTAGGCAGAGCGTAGGCAGGGCCAAGGAAGACCCAGGCAGAGCGGGGGCCCGGTAGGCAGCCCACGCGCCCTTGCGTGAGCTGCACAGTGCCGGCAGAACTGTGCCGACTGTACTGATAACTGTAGTGGGGCCGACCGCCCGCTGTAGCCTAGGACTCTACCAAGAACTGTAGGCAGAGGCCTGGGCAGCTGGGCAGCTGGGCAGCCGGGGAAAGACAAGAGGCCAGAGGGCAAGATAGCCAAGTTCTGGGGCCGTTCTTCATAGTATGGCGTGGCTATGGCGTGGATACGGTGTGGGTACGGTGTGGGTACGGTGTTGGTACGGAGGTGCGCACACTGCTAGCCCGATAAGGCACTACGGTGTATCTGTGGTGATTGCTTGCTCTGCCCTTTGGGGAACACCACGAGAAGTCCGAAGCTGCTTGGGAGTGGGATAGTGTGCTAGACCACCAGAACTCTACAATACAGCCCCCAGAGTACCTGAATTCCCTAAATTCCAGGCCACGAGCATACCACACCCCAGAGTACCTGAAACAATATTATTATATTAGCACACTGGAGAAGTATACGAACCTGGAAGAGACACTCCTCCCACCCCGCGTGCCACCCCTCTCCCTTGCTAATCGCCGAGCATCTCTCTGGCTCGGTCCCGACCTGTATCCGAAACACGGTATTAGATAACAGATAAGAAGATCCTCTTGGAACGGGGCCATAGCAATGAAAAGTAGTAGAGCAGTAGAGTGACCATCGTAAGGGCCGGAAGACATTGCAACATATGGTTGTAGAGGAGTGCTACCAATGGGACTCGACTACGGATTGGTGAGTTCATCGCTTCACCATTCCACCGTTCCACCGTTCCACTGCTCCACTGCTCCCACCACCGTTTCCAGGGCCCATCACCATTACTATCTGCCTCCGTGTATTCTAGGAGCCTTTAGGTCTTTTCACAACATGTAGTACACTAGCAAGATCTACCAGATTAATTGCGTTTATAACACTTACAAGGCCTGGAACCCTGAGGAGAGGGCTAGCACTAGCATATTCACAACACACAGCCATTAAAACATCTTAGATCACGTACAACATTCACGGTGTTTACAAGGTTTAGAACATTACATCATTTTAGATCATTTACCACGCTGAAAATAGTTTCGGAGATCCACAACGAAAGAATTAAAACCTTCATTGACCGTACCTACAGCACTCGGAATATTGAGAACACTTACGACATTAAGAGCATTCGCATCTCCAAGGTCTGCTAAACTGCAGCACTGCACTATCACGTTACCACGTTACCACGTTACCACGTTACCACGTTTCGACCCACACCTTTTGCCTGACTCCCTCTTCATTACACCCTTGTGCCACAACCTATCCAAAGCACCATCCCAGCACCATCCCAGCACCACGTGGACCGAACGGCGTGGACTATACCTGGGGACGTGTGCCTGAGCGGTGTAAATGGTACTACGGGCCTACAGTGGATGACACATGCCTGATAGAGCAAGCACAAAGACCAATCCACAAAGTACAAAATACATTTTCCCACAATCAGCACTAGGATCAGCATTGGAATCAGCGTCTCTGCACAACTGCCCAGAGAAGCAAGCCTCGGCTCTAAGAACAACTCCTGCGTGTATAACCGAAATAGTCGTGTGATCGTTCATAAAATGAAAGGTTTTCCCTTTTGACAGGCCTGCGTGTGCCCCTTTCCCCACGCCTAGCGCTTTGCGTGGAGTTCCTAGAAGGGGACGCGGCCCTGGCAGTGCGAGCCGGGCAGGCCGTGTTGGAGCTAGGGAGAAGCGCCTCTGCCTAGGCAGGGGAGCTGGACAGAGCCCTGGGCAGAGGAGAGAGAGTAGCACGCTCCACTACGAACAAACCACCAGCACAATCTCGAACACGTGTGTACAACATTCCTGAAGCACACCTTTAAAGCACAAGCACGGACACGCTGTAGAGACGTTTTCCGTTTGCCCGTGCCAATTGAGTTTTTCCGAAGCAGCTGAGCGTCGTAAGGCTGTTCTTTGCATTGCCTGCCAGTGCTGTTCTTAGGCACTGAGGGCTGTGAGTACTGCGCTATCAGCACTTCTCACCGTATCACCACCACCACCACTACTACCACTAGTATCACTGCTCTCACTGTCCCACTGCTCTCATTGTCCCACTGTCCCACTGCCACTGTCACCGCCATTGCCCCTACTACTATTTTTACGCTGATTTCCTATCGTCAGTTGCTCTTGCTGGACGTCATTGCTGGAAGAACCTCTTCGCCGGCCCATGTGTTCCGGCCCGTTTTAGTTGCGAAAACGTGTGTGCGGCGCTACAAGACAGTAAGGCACGGGGCGTTCATAGTGAATGGCAGAGAATAGCGATTGTCGGTGTGAGCAATAAAGAATAGCATGAAATCGCATGGAATAACATGGAATAACGTCGAATCACATCGAATCGCGTCGTGTAGCAGCACATGGACTACTGGAAGAGATTCCGGTGGGAATACGCTGGTTTAGAGGCACGGGGGGTAGCGTTCATCCGCACATTCTGCCCGCCTCTATGACAGTGGCATATATGCCATATGCCTATAGCATTTCCCATGTGCACGTAGTTTTCTCCAGACACCGCCTATACTATTTCCCACATACAACCAACTACACACGCTCATTGCCTTACTTCCTGACTAAACATTCTGTCACTTCTAATCGCTTAGCTGTAAGGTGGCGCTCGTCCCAGTCCTACTTGGACCTGCTCCACCGTACTTGCCTCCGACATACCAGCGCCTATCTCTGCTTCTGCGTTTGTATCACCCCTCATATGTATATGGACCTATCTCAGCAGTAAGATGGACGTTTTACGACCACCCTATGCTTTTCCTACTTATAAATCTACAACTAGAGATCCCAGGAACTGCTAGGCATGATATGATGATATCTTTAATGGCCTTCCGAAGCCCACTGCTAGTAAAAAGTGGTGTCCGGGCTACACAAACAGCGTGGTGTGCGGGTGTTTCTTTGATCCGCCCGGGCACCAAACCTTTCCCAGTATAGTACTTTCCGAATTTGTCCATTTCCCCATTTCCTAATCGTCGCTCTCGGCCGGTTGCGGAGCCCGGCTCTTTCCCGATTTCTGGGTGTCGATACGTTTGTTGACGTAGTGGCAGCTTAAGCCCCAGTCATCACTCATCACTCATCACTATAGAGAAACAGAGAACAGAGGATCACCTACAAAGCTCCCATTGCCGTTCCGTCATGTCCGAGATCAGAGTGTGAGTGTCCGTTTTTCTTTGCAGCACCTGTGATTGCAATGTTTCTTTCTTTTGCTTCTTCTTCTATTCGGTTCTTTCTGTTTTATCCTTCGTGGCCTTTGGTGTCCGACATCCAACTTCTATTGCGAGACCCTTTACTAACCCCCAGAACAGCTTCTTTGAAAGATTGCCTTGCGTCACTAGAACCCTCCTTCTCTCCACAATCACATTATCCACAGCATCCATATTCTATCCTCATATAGCTAGATGGGCGTTCCATAGTTGGAATGATGTCATCTATGAGTGGCAGATTTGGCGCCCTCTCACAGCCTTCTTCTTCACCAATATGCGATCTCTAGAAGGACTTATGGATATGTATTCCCTCTACACGTTTTCAAACGGGCTTGAAACACACAAGTTTTCTAATAATGTTGCTGATTACTGCTTCTATCTATTCATCATCATGCCCCTTATCGTGGTGACCTCTGTCGTGGTCCCGATGGGCACAATGGTGCTACCGCTAGTTTCTGCCTTTACATACACTTGGTCTAGAACTAATAGATTCAACCAGGTTAGGGTGTACTTTGTGACAATTCCTGCGGAATATCTTCCGATCGCCACCCTCGTGTTCACTTTCTTGCTCAGAGGTACAAGCTACTTCTTCGCTGCATTGGCTGGTATGTGTACTGCCTACTTCTATCAATGCCTCGAATCTCGTACCCTTGGACCTGTATACAAGTTCATCTGCGATAGCCTGGGTGTGGAGCAACAGCGAAACAACCCTACAAACAGGGTCGGAACTATTCAGACTCTGACTACTGGTGTGGATGGGTATCTCCGTGCGCCTCAGTGGTTCCGTCGTTTCTTTGAAACGAAGAGAGCTGAGCTAAATAAACCGGGAATGGTCAATACTTTAGGTTCCTCGGCTTCAACATCTACAGGTGCTTCTTCTTATAGAGCGACTAATGTGCCAACGTTCCGGGGCCCTGGCCGCAGACTTGGTGATTAAATGAAGTATTGAGATCTGGAACTCTGTGTAGAAACAAGAGAACCGCTAAAAAATATAATTAAAGAATTAGTTCTGAGGATGGTGTCTCATCAAAGCTTCACGTACAGAGAATGTAAAGAAGCCGTATCTGAATGCTACAAGCTCTCTGAGTACATCAGAGATCGTGGTATTGGATGTCAAGAAGAATGGGCTATATTTCAGCTCGCTCTATCTTGATCAAAACACGATCAGGCTTGCTTCTAAAGGAATAAAACTCTAGAAGAAACAGAAGAAACTCATCCATAAAGCACCCAAGGAGCCAGAAAGTATGGAAACTTTTGACCCTAAGTTTGGTCAAGTGCCGAAGAACTGAGGTAGTAACAAATTTGAAGTTCAGAACAAACATAGGAAGGGAAACTTTCGGGAACTTGAGAAGCAGCTCAATGAGGAAGTTGATGGCTTTAACCTTCTGGGGATACAGGTACTTCTGTTGAAGCTCTAGCTTGAAGTACTTCTTCAAAGGCTGTTGCAGTCCGTTAAAGAACATATCCGGGGAACTGGAAGGATCGAGAATCATCGGGAAAGTGCTAATAAATGACAATACGCTTGGAGGGAGTCTGACAGAGTCATTGATAACTGAAACAAGATCGCTCGAGTGCCAATCCTGGAGCATTGTATTGAAGACGTCTTGTTTCATGAACGAAGTCATAAAAGTCTTGAACAACATATCGCTTTTCGCCAGCAATTGCAACATGTAGTTAACACTCGAATCAGCAATGTCGAGAACGCTGAAGTCCATAAACTCGTTATGGAGAAACTGTAGGAATATGGAATCGATAGAAGAACGGAGCGGGTTGATGATAACGTGGAACCTGAGCGTGTCATCCAAGAACCCTATTCGTTTAGTGGGCTTCGGGGTACGTTGCTCCACCCACTGGACCTTATCACTCTTGTAGCGGAGATTGGAATAGCAGTACTTTGAGCTACACCGGGAACCCACACGGCGAGTCGAGCACCCAAACATCCTCTTGACGAGCTTGCCAAACTGCGGGAACCCTGGAAAAGAAAGCAGATAATTCTCGAGGAAAAAGGCCTTACAATTGTTATAGGCGTCCTCCTTGGTAATATACGCCCCTCTTTCAATCTCGAAGAACTCCATGATACAGTGGAGAGCCAGAGCCTTCCGTAGATCATACTCCGTCACGAAGCTCCCCTGGAGAACCTGAAGAGCCTGCGACGACGACACTCCCTTAAGAGGCCGGATAACGTTATTGATGAACTGATTATCGTCAAGCCACGCAATGGCTGTTAGGGTGCTGCGTTTCCTCATGGAGAGAGCCAACGAGTGCTCAAAGCACAGCTTCTTCCCTTAAACAAACTGCCAACCACCTAGCCACCAGGTAGAGAGAAAGGAGACCACTGGGGGAAATCCACTGGGCCACAGTGCCCAGCAAATCATCCCCGTTGGCTTTTGTGACGTCTCATATGAAAACGCCATGAACGGGCTCGTCGTGTGTTTCACCACTGATGCACTTCATGACATGCTGGGAGAAGACAGCCCAGGCAAGGTTATGCGGCGTTGAGATGGCGCGCAGATCTGTAGCGTAGAGATCTGGCGATTGGTGATAGTGTGCTGGAGTCGGTATTTGGATTGTAGAGGCCTGAACACACTGAAAACGATACGCTGTGCCCTATAAAACACCACGGTTTGAGATTTGGCGGTGGTAGCTGTCCAGTTGGTTTCTGTTTTGATCTGAAATGTGCGTGGGCCTTCGTATCATAGGAAGAGCATCTCAAACCTCGCGCACGTCATTTAGGAAAAAATACGGAAAAACAGCATACATTGGTTCAATTTTGGGGGCAAAGGGCCTTGTAAGAGTAGTGTATGGCTGTAAATGTGGTGTTTTAGTTGTATATGAATTGTATATTAGCTGTATATTGTGTCTGGTATTAGCGATCCAACACCAGTGCCCATCTCGAGACACCAAGAAGGGTTGGTCTGTACGGAGATTAGTTCCTTTCTGAAGCTTGCAGTGGGCGTGTTGGTATGAGTGTATCATTTCCAGTGATATACATGGATGTGTCATATCATATCAAGTCGATTATGGTCATTAAAGAAGCACCGTTTGGTGTTGAGGGAGGCTCACGATAATAAAATGAGCTGTAGTGAGCAAATTAAGCATAGCAAGAGCCACAGAGTCGCAGTCACCCAGCGAGAGAATCACCAGTACTCTGTCTATCACATCACAATGCACTTATCGGTATTAACGTTCCTCTGTCTCTTCTTCTTATTTTTCCTTATGGAGCTCGCTGTGGGTGTCGACTTGGACTTCTGGATCGCACTATAAGTGGAGTCTGGCCGATGCATCAGCATCTCTGATCTGATTGACTCGTGGTTCGTTCGAAGCGTGTTAGTCTTGGAAAGGTTGAGCGGTGTTGTGGCCGCTGTCGTATTACTCTGGACAAATCGGATCGGGTACGTCTCTGACGCTCGTAGTCCTCCATCGAACTCAACAACAGTCAGGTCCTGTTCAATGAGATCTTCTTCGTCAGATTCCGTATCCCGTTGTGAGTCCACAATCAGGGCATAGAATAGAAACTTACAGCACATTGCGCCACTTTCGATCAGCTCATCAAGACTCAAAAGCTGTAGGTTTGTCATGGAGAAAGACTCGTCGTAAAGCATCCAGTCCTCACCCATGCCGTCGTCCTCAATCTGTCGGATCGCCGTCTTTGTGTCCCCAGTTGACAGATTCCTGAGAAGCATTGACCGCAGTACGAGGCGGTGATTTAATGTAGATGCAGTGGACACCATTGTAGGAAACGGCTTTAAGGAATACCCCGAGATTTCTGATGACGTCTGACTTTCAGACTGAGAACGGGTGTCATCTGTTGAATAGCTTATATCCGATGAGATTGTCTGTGTTGTGACAATAGGACCTGATCGTGAAAGTGATGAAGAGCCAGAAACCGAGTCATTGGACCCGTCAATCGTTGAAACCCGGGTCAAAGATGCACCGGACAGTAAAGACTGGTCTGAACAAGATGCTATGCTTTGGAGATCGTCATCGTCTTGGGTACTATAGCTATTATGAACGCTCGTAACGCCTTTGGGGCCAGAACTTCGGAGCGAAGGGATGAACCCGGTCTCGTCACTAAATACAGACTCAACATCCATGCTTTGGTGTAGCTCCCTTCGCGGTGAAGTCATCGAGTGGTTCATGCGGTGGGCCTGGACTTCTCGTACCATAATGACGGATGTCTGGGTCTTCTTCTGCATCGTGCCTAGAGGTGTGATTGTAACCGTTCGTTTCGTCGTAGTGCCATCATCGCTAAGCCCGTAGTATCGGGACAGCAGTGATGTAAGCAAACTTGGCGACCTGCTGATATCCTCCGTAGGAAGGATCAGTACAAGGACATTCGAGTCGAAACTCGTCACATATTGTGACACAAACTGGTTGAGAGCTCTGCGACGGCGAGTATCCTGGACAATCTCTTCGAACGCACCCGCCTCCAGGGCCCCAAGGTACCAGCTCCATAGTTCGCTGTACCGCTCCTCTGTCGCACTGTCGAGATTCGTGTATACAAATGTAGCCATTGTGAAGGCCCTCTGTATTGCCTTGTCTTGGGTGAACAGCC
The DNA here is from genome assembly GCA_030585085.1 of Petasospora xishuangbannaensis. Classification (NCBI taxonomy): domain Eukaryota; kingdom Fungi; phylum Ascomycota; class Saccharomycetes; order Phaffomycetales; family Wickerhamomycetaceae; genus Petasospora; species Petasospora xishuangbannaensis. Next base: position 56,554 of record JAJMBV010000012.1, on the reverse strand, counting down.
TTGACAGATCCGCGCCGGTTCCCGGATGGTGTTGTGGTTTTATATTATACGCACAGTGCTGAGGCATTTTTCCAACTCCAAGTGGCTTCTGCCCGGCAGCGGGCTGGACGCTTGCAGGCGAAGAGAGCGTCCTGTGCGTGCTCAGACCGGTTTCTGTGCGTGTCCCAACCTCTCTCTGCCTGGCTGGTAGAGTGCGGCTGTGCGTGGCCCTTTGCGGCGGGCCCGTTCGCCTTTCAGCGCCTTCTGGAGCGGCCGTTCCGAGAGAATTTCGGCTGAGGCTGGAAGGAAATCACCCAATTACAGAGCACTTCTTTACAGCCGGATGGTACGAGAAGCTCGGCGCAAAAGGCGAAACTCCCAGTATGGGAAGTCTTACAAATACACGTCGTGGGAGTAATTGCGTAATACTGTGTAAGAGGGTAGAAATGGGTGTATGATGGTGTTTGTCTGCGGTGTGAGAGAATGTGATGCAGTGGTAGAGCATCGCGATAGGATCATAGCAGCAGTGATAGTCATTGTAGTAGTGTAGTAGTAGTAGTAGTAGTAGTAGTAGTAGTAGTAGTAGTAGTAGTAGGAGTAGTAGTAGGAGTAAGAGGACGTAGCTTTACACTGTTCACTAGGAAATCAGGGACGGATGGGTTACGGAGAAACAGCTTGAGGGAAGGAAAACGGCAGCCAAGAAGAACCAAAGAGAGAGACATTGCCGAGCGAGTCCCGATGGGACACCAGAAGTACAGTCGTTATGAGAGGCTATACCGAACATTCTAGGAAACACTTTATGGAACCATTTGAGACACTATTGTGGCACATTGAGGAGGATCATTTATCGCTAGACGATAACCGTCCGTACGCCCCTTGGAGGATCATTGATAGACTCATGGGAAGACCCTTAAAGGAAGACCCTTAGTATGGCCCTTCCGGAGATACCTAAGGGGCACCAGCGGGAGTCATACGAGAAGGCCACCGACACACACCAAAGCCCCCGCAGACGGATAATATCTGTGTGCTATTATTGGTTACCGGAACCAGGAAATCCCCCTATCTTTCCCTCTCGGAGATACGCCTCGACCCTATCGGTCCAGGGCAGTGGACGAGAGCCTCTCTCTTCGGCCACGGGTTCCGTAGTGGGAACCAGGGGTCGGCAAGGGACCACTCGTTAGGTTGCAGAGATCCATGAAGTATTGACGGGGCCATGGAAATATAGCCTAGGAAAATTATAAGGTAGTGGCGAGTGTGGGGTAACAAGTCGGTAGAGCCGTGGCAGTAACATGGTATTGTGTGGTTGTAAGAAGATGATGGAGTTAGCATTCCATCGCGGAGATGGCCCTAACCCAAGTGGGATAATCTGTGGGTACGATCCCAGGTTAGAGATAGCCATAATGCGGTTAGTGCTTTATATGATGCCCAAGATTTGGTTCGGCACCATGGAGATGGCCTTACAGGCGATAGGTTTAGAATATGTTGATTATGTGATTACTCTACCCGCATATGTCTCGTCTCTCCCGAACGGCCCTCAGACAGCATCTGTAAACACAGAGAGAACAATGGCGGAAGGGATCAACACGTAGGTATCTGGAATCACACATATCAATCCCTGAATGGGCCATTGGGTGAAAATCTGCATCCTCCACGATCGTGCCTTTTGGTATTAAATTCTTAGCCCCCAGCGTACTCTGATCATACACACATCAGTATCAATAGCAGAATGGGGACATGGTAATGAATATGATCATTACCGATGAGATCTCACAGTATACTCATATCCACTGACGGAGCACGGAACTCGTCCGTCTCGGCTCGCTGATCACGGGTCTTCGGTCTACACGGTTCCTTCATGTCTCCTCTCGGTTGATGCATAGCTGACGGTATCCAAACCTCGCTTGGCATGAAATCAATACAGCAGCGAGTACAGTCATCGGATATCCGCCCACAGTAAAACAACCATGCAAGCTCCTTACAGCATCGATCCAACGTTTATATAACCGGGATCTAACTCCACATATTCAACCAGGCAGGGTCATTCAAAATCCTCAGAGGCAGGAGCATATACAATCTGCGTCACAAACTTTCCGCTGTATCTCGTGGTACATGCCACTCCAAGTACCCCGCCTTTAATATTGGATGTCAAAAGGTGCTGGAGGTTGACATGTGGCAAGATGTGTGAGTTCAGACCCTGCATCAGGTTAGCCTTTGCGAGATTGGCCGTATCGGAGTTGGTATTGTGGTGAGTGGAGAAATGCTTGTTCAAGTAGTTGTTGTTGAGGTATACAGGCAGTTCAGGGATTGGGTGGCTATGAACAAAGTGTTCATCCATCGATGGAAGAATCTCATCGGGGTTTGCCGGTGCACGGAACAGGTCCGGGATGACCTGTGAGTAAGCCAGCGGCTGAGGTTCCGGTAGAGGCGTGCTACTACGAGTGTAATCTGGTGATTTTAACGAGTGCTGACTCGAGTCTTGTAAGATAGACGGTGTGGACTTCCTCAAGGTGTTTGTGATTCTATGCCGTTCCAGTTCACCGGCTTCCACTTCCGAGCTCGCAGCGTCTTGTTCCCCCACCTCAAACCAGTTCACAAAGTTTCCAGATTTGTCAGTAGCCGACGGGAGTTCGTCGGTATGCTTGATGGACCCATTGACAAGGAACTTCACCCTGTAGATACCAACAGGTAAGGGAAGAATAACTTTAAAGAACAAACGGCCCGCGTCGTCATAGTCAGGTTCCATCATTACTTTTCTAGACCAATGGTCAAACGAGCCCACCATAAACACGCTATCTTCCACTCTTAAACCAGCCTGTGAGAACTTAAGTCTAACTTTTCTTGTCTCTGGTTCATCATCCACAAGTGAAACGAGGTCTTCATCTATTCCGCACCCATCGTCATCGTCACCAAACACGTTTGACGTGCTCACTTCAATCGCTTTGGAAAAGTAGTCTGTATCAGCATCCATGAACCCGTCAATGATGATACTTGGAGTGTAAACTTTTGGCCTGGAGTCCATCACTGTGTCGAGCATAGCAGTTTCCGGGGCACACGCGCTTGCGTCTGAAGAGCTCACAGCCTTGACATCCTTTGGTTGCTCTGCCGCGGAAGCTGAAGAAAGAGTGTGACGGTCCCCATATGCCGTAGCAGCCTCACCATTGACAACAGCCCTGCTCTTAAGTTTCCTTGGGGCCAGCCCGCTGGTAGATCCCATATACTCCTTATGCGCAACATGAGGTTTGTCCACTGTGTTTGTTGTTAGTGATGATGATCCACAGAAAGGGGCATAGTCTTATCGTTGTTCATTAGCATGAGTTGCTGTTCCTCCACCAAGTTCTGCTGGCATTTGGCTTACAAGTTATTGTTCGTATCCCACTTCACCCACCAGCTCTACCAGATCCCAATACTCCCCCCCCATTTCTGGCTACTCTCGCTATACTCTTTCCCTATCTCTCTTTCCTTGTAGCCTCTTTAGCCGCCGACCCGCCGGTTGCTCCCTCAACATCATAGACCATCGAGTCCCAATACTCACTGAGCTCCTTCAGCCCTGACATACGTCTCTTCGCCACAGTCGAAGTATTATTCCCCATTCTTAAGGAACGTGCTAGTTGATGGTTGAATCGCTGTTTGCAAGGTTGTTGTGTTAAGCGCCAGGTTAGCCGCCTGATAGTGAAGGGAGAAGAGTGAGAAGAGCTAGCAAAAAAACAAAACACGCAATGGCAGCACGCCAAAGCCGTGCCTTCGCAAGCTTGATGCGACTTTCTGGGGAAACCAGCAAGGCATTTCCGAGGGTGTGAATTCCGGGGAAAGATATCCGAGGGTATAGATCCGAGGGTAGTGACTTCCGGGATAATCACGTGGTTTCGCGCTTTTGCCCCGGTTTGTTGAGTTTTAGTAAGCGCACGCCCAAATCTGTGGCCTCGGCGCTCGCCGAGGACGTTGGCGCCGTGATGACATCATCCGCTGAGGCTCTTCTCTTACCCATGCCGATTTGCGGTGTTCGATTTGCAGTACATACGAACCTCAGCACAAACCGGTGGGTGATCGGTGAGCACGCCATATCCCTGTCAAGGAGTGTGCAGAATAGCGAGGTGCGACAGGTTTTAATGGTCTGGCCTTGTACCTGTCTACTTTCCATGTACTGTATTGTGTGGCTCTGTGGTTCTTTGTACCGGTAGTTCTTGGTACCTGGCCTGGGCATGTGCTTGTCGTTGGCCTTAGCGATTCATCCTGATAACTACGAGGCTGATACTGTGGGATCGGTACTAGCATGGTGGCATGCCACTAGCTCTAGTAGAACCGCAAGGAAGAAGCGGCTGCACCGCTGTACTATGACGGTGTGGGAATTTCGCTAGATCCACGGGCTTTCGCCCGTAATAGTGCAATAGACCAAATGGTGGTAGCGGACCTGGCCGGTAGCATACACCCGGCCGAGTGGTGCCATCAACAGGCAGACACTTTTGATGCAGATGCTCTACGAGACGACCCGCATGGCTGGGCTACTAGTCTGTAAACTGCGGCGTTTCAAGTTGAAACGCCGGAGGTCATGCTAGTTCTACCTCCAACGGAGATTTAGATCGTGGTAGTGTTGGTGGAAGTATTGGAGATGCTGGTGGTGTGATAGCCACTAGAGTTAGTATGGTCAATGTTGAGAGATCCCATTGCAAACAAAGTTGTTCGAGGTGTAGACTGTGCCATCTCAGTATTCCTGTAGACACATAGCAATACCACATAGCTATATTTCTTTTGTTTCGCATGTCAAGTAATGAGGTTAAACGTAGAGTTTCCGGATTTCCTAGTGTGTTATCATTGAATCTGTATAGCCTAGATTATAGATTTACAGTCCTATCAATGGCCAATATTGAAATTCCAGATGTTCCCTCCAGTGGGCTACTAGATCATTGGACGACTGAGACTATGTGTACTAGACGTTCGAGATGCTAGATTCTAGCTGTGGAAGGATCGCTAACGGCCCCGGAAATACTACATTAATTATCCACCAAAGATAAAGCGTCATGGATTGAGCTTCAGGCACCTTCTTGAAGAACGAAGAGCCTGGCATAGACATCCTAATTAGGAGAAAGAAAAGAACACTTTGAAAACTTCAGAAGCCTTGAAAGGGCCCATTAGAGTAATAGTAATGAGGCCCAGGCCGGTACATAAACGCCAGGAAGGGGAAAAACCAGATCAGATAATAAACAAGTCATAAAATTCCTTTACAGGATCATCACAATAGAGTGGGAGGCATAACGAGAACAATAATAATAATAACAGGGACAGTCGCAGTAACAATCACGATGACGGTAACGGAAGACAGTAACTACAGCATCAATATCTTCAACCACAATTAAAGGAACCCAAACAGTGGTTTTTATCCACCCTGTTGGACTTCATTACAAGTCTTGGCCTTAGTGCTTTCCAGCTTTGGCCTTAGACGCAGCTCTTCTCTCCTTTCTTAGTCTTCCCTGCATCAATGAGTACGTAGCCCGCTTGATTACCGTCTCCAGCAAAGCTTTTGTCAAACGAGGATACACAGGGTTAACACGATTGTATAGCTCATTGAGCATCTCCTTCCGATAGGCCTCTGTGGTGTCTCTGATCCATGTTTTATAACCAATTGGGAATTTAAGATCCTCGGAGAAGATCTGGAGAATGAATTGCTCGATTTCAACAGTCTCCTGTGTACTGGAGGTCTGGAGAACCGTTCCTAGTCTTTCAAGCGATAAGCGGGAGTCGAGGGAAGAACGAGTTCTGGAGCTCGATTCTGTCCTAACAGCAGGAAGTCGTTTCGTAGTTTGGGTCTGGGAAACTGATGTGTTAACAGTAGGAATAACATCAGGAGATGTAGCACTTGAATAAGGAGCGCTGTACGGTGAGGAATTCACGGACAAGTTGGTAGTAGACGTCGTGTACTCCAATTGCATAGGCATGTACATCTGGTCGGCGTTGAAAGTAGGAAGCTGGTCCGCAAAGTCAGTTTGTTGGGGGTATGTGCCGAAGGGAACTGGAAAGAGAACCAAGTTCTCGTTGTCGGTACTTGTGATGGACGTGGACTTAATAGAAGGGGTCGCAATTGACACAGGTGTTGAGTTTAGGCTCGTTGAGAGAGATGGAGCAGTGTTTGAGAGAATTTCTTCGAAGTAGTCGTTTGTAAACTGTGTCAGTGGAAGATTTACTGGAAGACCTTCGTCAAGGTGTTGAATCGGTCCATTTGGGTTCTTGAAAGTGTTCATGTTACTGGTAGTCGAACCAGCCGTTATCATGGTATTGGTGCTAGCGATTGTAGGAGCCATCGTGGTGGCGCCAAGATCTGCTGTATTAATCATGTTGAGGTTGTCGAAGTCGAGAGAATCATTTCTTTTAGGGTCCTTCAAGTGGGATTCATCAAAGGGCAAGTTCCAAGATCCCGATTCGTGAGTTGAGAATGGGTCTGCATAGAGAAAGTCGTCGTAGCCTTTACTAGAGAGTTGTTCCATGGCTGTGTAGTGTATGCTGAAGATAGGTTGGTTGGTGATGCGAAGGTAAATATATAAGCAGACAGAGGAGCTAGTAAGAGGACGTTGTAATAATAGAAGTTAACGATATTAGCTGGTATAGGGGCTAGTTATATTAGCAGATAATGTTGATCGATATTTCAGTGTAGGCAAGAATATCAGCAAGTGGGTAGCGGTCAAATTGTGTTGAGCCAGTCGAATGCAATTCAATTAGCCGAGTAGATAGATCTATAGTATGCTTTATGAGCAGATATCCAAAGCAACGGAAATGTGTCTGAGATTAGTCTTTTCTCGTTAGAGATTGATCTCTTAACCATAGAAGCACCTTTCCTCACGTTGTAGCCGGCTGCTTGTTGGGAGAAATCCGTCACTATATAAATGACCAAAGTGCAAGAAAAAGCAAAGCACCAGTTGTTGCCCGGCAGCGCATTGACACTATCAACGGAATCACGATACGCATCCGAGTGTGAAGCAACCTGGTGTGGGCTAAAAGTCTAATGGAGCTTCATCGTGCAGGTTGGAGGGTCGAAGGGATAGAGAAAAAAAGAAAACGCTCTGCAGTGTCTCGCCACGTTCCCGCAAGAGCCAGAAGTTAACACCCGCGATGTGCACTACGGTGCATGTTTGTCTTAATTTGAGTGTGCTTTAATTGCGCCGCAGTGCATCGCGGCGCATGGCATGGCATGGTGGGTATTTTATTTTTCCTCTCCACCACTCAGGGCCAAGTTGACGTTTAAGCCTGGTTTATGGATTGGGCAGTGGGGGGAAATCAAGAAAAAAGTGTGTAATATGCCAAGAGAACCGAGGAGAACCCTGAGTAAGAAGGATGGGGAGAAATCACACAGACCACCAAGATCTAAAGTCTAGATGGATCACAATAACAGGGGGGTACGGTAAAAGTGCGTTCAGCGAGCAAGGCACGAAAAATGGGATCTGAGAGATCTACGCTTCAGAGACATACACACATATAGATAGTACACACTGTGATATTACAAACCGGTACTACAAGCCGATATTACACACAGATATTTCACACAGATAATACACACAGACATTACACACACTTACATTTCGTAGGGGGAACTACGAGGAGTTGCACGGCTATTAGTCTTTGGTATGCGGTGAGTATTTTTTTTCTTCTTTTCTTTTCCTTACTTCCTACGCATTCCCCGGCTTCGTTAATTCCCCATCACAATCCTACCACTTTGGCCTTCATTTTGCACTTAGTGTTTTGCCTCGCTTTTCTTTTGGTTTCAGAGCTCGTTCTATATTTTCCTTTATTTTTAGCATTGTTTTGTTCCCGTGGAAATGCTTACTACAAGGGGCACTCACAGAAGCAAGGGTACGGGAAGGCCCGACTTCGGCAGGCTAGTACGCAAGGATGTGGATAGAGGCACGTACCGGCAGACAGAGGCGGACAAAGTCAAAAACAAAGACGAACAAACATGGACGGCCGCGAAGTGGGCAGCGGAACGCCGTGGATCAGTGTCTAAGGCGTCTTTCCGGAATTATAGTGGCACGGTCACACTGTCGGCACAATGGCATAGCACTACAATGATACAACAGTGGTACTCTCCAGAACATCCACATTGTTCTGCTGCGAATGGACTCTTACCTTTTCAGCTCCAATTGTTTGCGTCTGCGTCAAGGTCATTTGACAAACGGCTGCAGAGGACATGAGCCGATCGTGCGACCCGGATAAACTCGGCCACATATTCCCTTCAAACCCCTTCACTTTGTCTAAGGGCCGCTATGCTCTCTGTATCTCTGTCTGAGGCTTGCACCTGTCATAATGTGCTGAGCCTACAAGGATAAGATCTTGGGCTTTCTAGCACAAATACCCGTGTCCAGCAGTCCACCCCTCTTATCAGGATACGTTGTGAAGACAGCAACACACTTAACCATACCCAACAAGTATCGGTATATGAGCCGAAAACATGCCGAATTTGATGTATATTCTTTTTTTTTAGTCCTTTTTTGTATGGCCCTGCGGTACCGACGTAACCATGCTAGTGATCACCTGTTTTCGCTGTGAAGACAAACGATCCAGAATAAATCCCGTCACGACGCCTTATTTTTTGGTTGGTATGGGGTCTCTCACGCCATGGCTCTTGGCTCGGGAGTCACTTCTTTTCTCTCTGTTATTACGTCAACAATATGAAGTGACCTGGAGATAAGCAGTATTACGTCGACTTTGTGTGTAGACAGCGGGGGTAGTTGTCATCAGATCAGTCTCTGACCGTGGTTAAAGACCAGTCAAGTATGATAGGCGGTGGGGCCTATCGGCACAAAGAATGAGTGGATACCGATAATGCAACCTTGCTACAATGGATTTTGGCTATGGGTGTGGCTGGGTCCTTTTGCGCCTTGTCCACCACTTCTGTGTCACTACCATGAGATCTCCGTACGGCCATCCATCACCAATACATCCATAACAGCATGTGCGCCATTTAGTGGTTTGGTTCTCTTTTTTTTTGCCCCATAATCGCACTATCCGCCATCATGCCATCCTTAGACCGTCGTTAGCCCTCTTTAACCTATTCAAGGATATTTCCCCTTTGGTTCTAATGGGATCTCGGGTGTTCTGTTCTTGTCCTGGTAGTGCACTCACTAATGCGAGGCATCTACCCGATGACGCAAGGCGTTAGCCGTTCTTAGCAAGGGGTGGGAACGGCAGAACGTCTAGAAAGACGTCGGTGTGTATACAGTGAAGGGTTCCGTGGAAGCACGGTAGTTTTTGGTACTACTTGTTGTAATTGTGGGGACTGTGACAATTGACGTTCTCGATGGTAACTAGAGCGGAGGCGGTTCTACAGCACGAACATACACACGGCACGTTCATGGACCCGGAGAATGCACTTTTAGGTATCCACCGTGGGAACAACCTCACTATCGGAGACTGCCAGACCACTCTGAAGACTCTTCGTTTTGTATTACGATACTTGCCGTTGGGTTGGCGTGGACATTGCCGATGGACAAGCACCAGGGACAAAAGCAGCCAAGGGGAAAAGGCCAAGGCCTGAGGGTAGAGCACAAGGGGAATAGGCCAGGGGCATCCAGTCAAGAACCAAGAAAAGCGTCAGGGACTGGTACAGTGTAAAAACAGCATATAGACGATAACGTAAAGACATACATGTAAAATGGCTTTAAGACGCACAGAAAGTCACAAAAAGATAATGAAACAAAGACGCAAAGACATACGCATAGACTTGGGTGTAAGGACAGACGAATAACGAACGAGAAACGAAATCACGATAGATATTCGGCAAGTATGTGTCTGATGTGCCGGTCTTGCATTGGGTGCCGACTCAACCCCGTAGGCATGGTGTCATTGCCACGTAGAGCAGTTGTTGTTCGTCTACATTCCGTGACCCAGTTTACCGTGCAAGGTATCGCAAACGGCAATCAAGAGCCGTACACAGACACTCATGGGGAAAATCTCATGCCTGTTTAGAAAAACCTTCGGGTTAAACAGCAACCAATATTCGGATATTCTTTGGGGTTGATGCCTTCTCCACCACTCCTCTACCTGTGCACCCACTACACACTTTCTAGCGCTCAAACATGTTCACATTTCAGTCTACAGTCTATTTCTTCGTCTTAGAGCAATCGTAAGCATTTCGAAAACAAAGTATCCATCTCCAATCGTTAAGTTGAACTCACCACCAGTTCGTAATGAAATCCTCGCAAACACAACTCTACAGTGCTAACCCAATCATCGTCGCCTATAGCAGTTGCTCCTCCAGAACATGAAAACACCGAACACACCGAACACACAAGACGGCGATGGCCATTCATAGACACCCATATTTGCCCGTAGTTGCACATATCTCCACATAGCTTCTGCTGAAAACTCATAGCCCTTCGTAGTTTCTCATCGATTGCCACATTTCCCCAGAATACATCTTCTTTTGAGCGCAATCAATACACTAGAAAAAAAAAGTGGATTGGATATAGCCTTTCATGTCTTTGGCTAGGTGTTATACCTTTCCAGGGTTTCATCATTCACATCCCGGCGCCATGAACAGATATTGCATTTCAGCTGCTTGCCCCAGAACATTGGAACCAACGGAACAAACCAAAGAGTGAAGAATTCCTTCTTCTTGACTGGTCCAACGGACGGGTTATGACAGTTCGGACATTGCAAGTTCGTAGGGTAGCCGTCAATACGGGACTCGAAGCTGCGAGTTCCACAAAAAATCGGGATGAACGACATCGTAACGGCGTGGCCAAGTGTAAGTATCCGATGACACAACCGAGTAGGCACAAGTGCTTATTTAACTATGGGGAAATGAAAAACCTTTCGTAGGATTCTAATAGTGGACTGGATTTTGTGTCAAAAACCACGCCAGTTTCGCCCCCTACCGTTCAACTCCGCGCAGCAACTTCCAAGGTTCGGAGCCCCTTCACACCCGGACACACTCACGGGAAGAACCGGGAATCCTAGGCTAAGTACACCGCTTGAGTTTCATAATCCGGGGTATTAGGCCCTTCAGTTAAGCGATACCAAGGGAGTATAAAAATTACGGAAACGATAATGTTAGAAAAAATATAGGAAAAAAAGCAACTCATAAGGCATGTCTCAATTGCACAGAACGAGTTAGCGGCCCTGGCTTGCGCGAACTCTAAGTTTGTAACTTCGCTTGTCCCGTTTCATGTGATGCCCGACACAATGCGGCTGATCACAGCGCAGCGCACAAAGTAACAACAAATACGCACAGATTGAACCAACTTCCTAGAAGAACAAGACGAGAGTTTATGGTCGTATCGCGTTGATATCCCAAAGGGAAACACCAAGAGACATCTTAGTGGCTAGTTTTTGAGATTTGTTCAAACCTTAACCTTTGGTGCCACGTTGTGTTTACCTTTCCCTATTACGGTGCGTTTTTATGATATTGTGTTGAGGCTTTACACTCTTCGTATTCTGTTATCAAATAGTGTTTTTCTATGAATATGGACCTCTCCAGCAAGCTTGGTTTTTTTGCCATCTTCTTGTTTACTGTATTAAGCAAGCCAACCCCCCGGTATCCTACCCCCGCTACCCCAAAAAATACGACGCCAACCCTCGAGCCTAGGCCCCTTGACTCATTTCGCTAGGGCATCACTCGTTGTGTATTGTCCAATATGCAATGGGAACAAGGTTGATCTCGTTCTTGAAAAAACCCATGAGCCAACGCATGGTAAATGCTGTTTGATGCATATCATACGTCTCATTGCAGGGATACACGCACACTGTTTCGTTTGGGAGCACTTCTTGCCCGAACGTTTAGCACTGTAGGCACAGTCATGCCGACTTCGGATCAACTACATTCTGCGACGCCACATATCCAGGGCCTGGCCAATCAGAATACAAGGGAAAGAAACTAATACCAGAGGCCAGAACGTACCGTTTTCGGTTCCTGCACGTAATGTCCACCTGCAAAAACCAAAGAAAAGGCAGTCTTCGAGTATCTCACAAACTAGCATGGCCGACTACGTCCGCGTAGTTATCGGATATAAAGACGCTTCGGGCGTAGTTCGAAGGTTGCATCATCAAAGTTTTCTCGATGTCAGTTCCTCCGGTTAAGGTTTTCTAGGACCGTATCTGACACTAACTGCTAACTCTATTACTGACTCTATAGCACACTATGTTACCCGAACACACGTGTGGGTCCGGCCCCACCCCTGCCACGAGCCTCAAATTCGAAAAAGTCCAGCATGTATGTATTACTGTCGCTACTTTATGAAATTCATTGAACCTTGTCATTGAACCAGAAGTTGGCTCTTTAATATTTTCGTACTTTCATAGATTTAGGCTGTGCCCATGACAATATTTTTTATATAGACCGAACGGTCTTTCTCCCGGCAACTAATTACATATGTCTGCATAAGCCTCACATACACTCTCCCTAAGCTTACATGGCCAACTGGAAGTTGAGCTGTCAAAGCTCACAGCCCAAACAAGACTTTTCGCGTTTTGTGCGAGAAATGGGCAAGCTGGTTTTCATTTGGGCTCTTCTCACCTCACATAATCATTACTTAAAACAAAAAAGAAAAAAAGGAGGGGTATACTTACCAAATAAGACCAAACAGATTTCCTTTGAGAAAGAAATCACACCTTTCTCATAAAATCGAATTAGTAGAACCCGCCTCTTAAGAAAACCGTCGTGCGAGTTATTGTTTTTGCACTGTAGACGAACAACTTCATGAAACAAGCACCCCATGATGATACATAAGAAATCGTTCAAAAAGGGGGTGTTATGCACATATTCACATAGAACAGGATGTTAAATCTCACAGATGATTGGTTTCTTTGCACCTGACCACCGGTAAGATTTTGGAAGTTGATCACCACGGAAAGCAAACCATGCACATTAATCATTAACTCGTAGGTTTGTGGGCGAGAATACTAACAGGGTGGTCGTGCATAAGGTGGGAGTTTACAATACCGGCCCCTTAATCCTATCAGAGAGACGAGAGAATTAGAACACCGGTACCTTTTTTTTCTTTTCTTGAAGTTAGAATTAGTTAGTCTTATGGCGTGTTTTCTAAGCAGTGGAGCCGTAGAGTTGGGACACCCAGTTATTTACATTTCCGAGTATGCATCGGTAACTGGTGACTCCCCGTTGAGTTTGTTTTTGTTTTCTAATAGTAACAGAGAAAACGCAAATGTTAGATAAGAACTGTTACATTATACGACAGAAGGGACTCAAATTGTGCTTGGTCATTGTGTAGTGTCCTCTTAAGAGGGATGGGGATATAGACGCGGCACAAGGACCTGAGCCATGGGCCCTGAAGACGGTGAAGTCACCCAGTCAAAAAAATGTCATTTTTTCAAATAGCCAGAAATTTGAACGTGCTGAACACATTCATCGTTTCTACTGCCATTCTAGAGAATAGAATAGTGCCTTAGAATCCCTATAAATTGATCTATGTTGTTGTAGCTGGAGGCTGGATGACCATTCCATAAGACGTCTTCAGCACGCTGTTGAAGGATTTTCACGCCATTTCGTTCAAAACGCCAACTCAGCTACAGAATTTGGATGTCATAGTCTACGCCTTAACAGCATCTAGTCCAATGCGACTATGTGCAGCACAAAAAGAGGAGTTCCAGATACATATTGGCCAGCCACTTCCTTCAATTCCACGTGACGCCAACTAAACACCAAGATGCCGACTAACATTACTTAGAGTCCGATACCAATTGTGCGATAGATGCATCAATTGACACAATCGGGGTGTTTTACCTTGACTCAACGTATAACATGTAACAGAAATATTGTGGAACGCCGAAACGGATGGAAGTTGGAAACGTAACATCTATCGTACGTGCCTCATTCCATAAAAAGAGTTTCTGGGATTCCCAGCCCTTTTGCCATTACTCCGGAGACGAAAACGCTCGGTGGTTAGCCCATCTGCTCACAAATCTGTCATTCAAACATTCAGCGAAAACATCGTGAGTATTTTTGTAGATATTAGCACACCTTTGTTAATTCACAAACGCCGACGACCCCTTTGGTTCTTCCAGGTAAAAACACTCATTCTGCAAGGGCGCGCACCTGCGGGATGTTTGTCCTCTGCGCAGGTATGTCCATGTAGGTTTTAGATTTCGGCCAAGCACTCTCTTTGTGAGGTTCGTACTTCCAAAGCCTAAATATCGGGATAGTGATCTTCTAGCTTTGCTCATATCACTGTTCCACGAGACTAACACCTTGTGTTTTGCACGACTCCCACGCTTTATCGACATCCCCCCTGCCATCTGTAGAGTTTCTCATTTTTGGGAGTCTTTTGACGCACCTGTTTGGCGTCATTGCATATCTTGTCTTGTCCCAGTACGGTCATGCGCAAGCCAAGACAAAGCGCAGCAGAACTTGTGGAAGGTTTTATATAGAGTTTGAATCTAGCTTTATACGCTCGGGGCTCAGAATATATATGTTTGGTACTTGGAAGCAACGGCGTGTTCGCCCTCTCCATTTGCTATTAACCGTAATGAATTTACTACTAAAACCGTTTGTTGCCCCCTCCTGAGCGTAAACAAACGACTGGCATGACTGACATCACTGGCGTTGTTGACAGGACCGAGAAATGGTATCATTTTCCCGCTATGTGTTGTTATTTGGACAGCGGGGAGTGCATCTGGGCGCATGCCTCCCCAATTGGTATGGATATATGATTACGTACTACGAGAGGCGTGCATGATTTCAGGTCATGCTTGCTTGCCAGAAAGCACAAATGCATTTTTTATGTAGATATCTGTCTTTATATGTGATTGTATGTGTTTCAACGTGGCTTTAATGTGTTTCAACGTGGCTTTAATGTGTTTCAATGTATTCCGCTGTGTTTCACTGTTTTCCAATGTTGTCTGGAAGGAGATAAGAAGGCGGAATCTAGATAATGCCATCCTTTGTCTAATAAACAGGGTTCTTGAGGGGGACCGTGGAGGAATCAGGCACGCTCGCCATACTTGTACAAACATAACATAAGAGAAACAAGCCGTGAAAAAAAAAACGTTCACATGTTACAGTACGTCATGCAAAGATCTTACCATGTGAATGTATAGGCCTTCACCATGGTTCACGATGTTTTCCGTAGGCAAAGACGTTGTCTTATCGGATCCTTCGGAGAATCCCGGTCGGTTGGCGATCGGCCCTACAACCCAACCAATGGCGAGAAAACAAAAGTCGTGTGGGTCATCACAACCCTAGCCACTCTTACGTAGAAAAGATACACGGGTTTTAATAATAGCAGTGTAAGCTAATGACAGGTCATTGTGTTGCTCTCACTTTCTACCTGACCGTCCGTCAAACGGAAGCCGAGACTATGGAAACCTCCTTTTTTTACGAAAATCTCACGAATTCTGCGATGACCTCCATGCCTCATTTCGTTTACTTTCGGTCCACTGGTGGTGGGTCAGACTATTTTTCTAGGGCTGGAAAACATTTAACTGCCAATGGCAAAGGACCAAAAATAGCTACTGTAGCTTAGACTCTGGAAATATGGTTTCATCCCTAAAACAGAGGAGCAACTACCAACCAAAATGGGTGGTGTCTATTACACCCGGACACCACCCGGACACCAGAATTTAGGACAGGCGCAACTTCAAGTTATGATGTGGCAACGACCAAAGATGTTGACGCCGGTTGAAACACTCAGGTATCCTTGCTTGGTAGTATGGACAGATAATGTTTTGTGATGAAGGTAGTACGATTATTTTGTTGTTAAATGTTTTGTTAGAACGTTCTAGATCAGGTGCGGTTTAGTACAATGAATTGAAAAAGACAGGGACCGAAACACTAGACAATAATTTGCATGCCTCTTAGGACGAAGTGGTATGAGATTATTATATATTCGAATCTGAGTTTTTCGATATGAAAATTTTCTACCTTTTCTATAGGGTTTGTTGCGGTTAAACAAGCGAACCTTCTTACCACTACATTATCTGGCTTGATTCGCGCTGAACCCCAGAGGTATATTAAGACAATCCACATATTTGATCTGGTCATCACTGTAGAAACTCTCTTGCTGCTGAATGTAACAGAGTCACATGTCATGCGTTTACCAATGAAACAGGAACCCCATATGATGGCTTAGTGCCTATTTACTAGGGAAAACATGTAGTGGTGTCTCATATGGTGTTCGTCGCCAATGCATTCCAGAATTAGCGTTGCTTCATTCAAATACACCCAAGCCGACAGGTCCACCACCAAGACACGAATCACCCGACAGGGTCAAGGCAAAGCCTCAAAGCCAAAGCGACTTTAAGGGAATAACTGTTTGAAACTGGAGGTTCTGCCGATCTAGCATTTAGCAGCGTTTGGGGTATACAGTCAGTGCGTGGAATCCTGTTAGTAGGACCCTCATTTATTGCCGATACGGTCCCTGGGACAACAACCGGTACCCAACAAGACGGGGAATTTTCGAAAAGCTTGATTAAGGAGTAGGATCCGAAGTAACGGTGCCTAAAAACGGGACACAGAGACTACAAGGGACTATAACATGCACATGCACAGAACAGAACACTCCTGCTAACAAACCATGTCTTAGCAGAACCCACAACACGACCTGTCCCATCAAGGAATCTACGGAGAAGTCTTCCAACCAAAGAGTTTCATCGACCATGCGCTATCTGACATCACATATCCACAGGTCTATGTCTATGTTTAGTAGTTTCTACGGTTCTATGTTTAGTAGTCACGTTTCCTATTCTTAGAAGAGTCGATAGGGACGTAAGAACGTGGCCATACCGCCACGCAATACTCGCGTGCCCAAAAGCGATTATCACTTGTGAAAAGCATGCGGTACCACTCCTCGCTTTCGTCTCTTTATCCCTGTTTACAGGAGCAATTAGTTTGTTCACCAACACCCTTGTCTTTGGAGCCATACACCATCCATCCAGGGATCATCAAATTTACCCAATTTGGCATCGGGGACGGTGAAATGCGAGCGAGCTGCGCAAATCTGGGTGCTTGGCGAAGTGCAGATCAGTTTCGCCAAATGGCGAAACATGCACGTAATTAACCACGGAAAGGGAAAAGCCGTTTAGGGCACCGATTAGAGTGGGCATTAAGATAAAGAGATGGGTGTAAAGCGATAGAATAGCTTTCCTGGGGCCAATTATGGCCCGAAAGTGACGTCCATAGGGAAAGTGTGTATCGGAGGTTCTAGTGTTCTAGTGTTATAGTGTTCTACCGTTACAGCCTCTATGCCTTATGTAGAGAGTGCCGTGTTCTCGTATCGTCGTAGCTCCCAGTCCACCACCGTTTCGGAATGCTCCGTGCACGTCTGTCTCAGAGTCTCTGCAGGACCGTTTCGACAATATTACTCAGATAAGCGTAGAAACAAGACACTTTTAAAAGATACGAGACTGGCAGGTAAGATGTGTTACCACTGAGTACTTATTTCCATCGAATCACATGGATTCCCCGTATTTTCGCAGAACCCCATGGAACACCGGTGTGGCGCGTGGCTGTCGTACATAACGGCGGTCACGAAGCCCTGTGCCATGGCCGGCCCGGAACTTCTGACGACGGCGGTCTCCCGCTAGTGCTAAAAATAGCGTAGGGCGGGTGTGGCGTGGTGTAAGGGTGTGAATGTGGTGTCTGGGTGTACTTTTGAACAATATGCCCTCAATTCTGCTATGGAGGAACACCGGTCTGCCTATGTGTGTGTAAACTTGTATGAATACAAGTGAGTGAGCAGGTGAAAGACTCGCAGAATAGTAGAGCACTCACCAGCAGTACTACTAGCGTCCTAGAAAGCGTCCCAGATAGTTTCCCCTCATGCCTTGGCCCGCTACGCTCTTTGTTTCGGTATGCAAGCACGTAACAATGTGTATGCGCCGTCGCACATACGCTTGGACAGACAGTTGGGATGCTGGGCAAAGAGTAGAAAGGTGTGGAGTCTGGGGTTGACACCAACACCTCTTAGGACTGTGGAAGTGGCCCTGTGGGGTATTGACCCTGTGGATCCGAGGTGTGTATAGCTGTGGCAAGAGCAAACCGGACAGCTGGAAACGGAAACGGCTTTTACGGTAAATGGGGACCCATAATAATCACCCACACCCACACACCCTTACACACATACAGCCTGACACCATATAGATATTACATATTGACATACAAATCCATACACCCATACACCCATCCATAGACATACACCCATTTCTTTACAGTAGAATCGTACGCCGGACAAGAAGCACACCCATTGCTCTACGAAGCAGTGCGATGTGCAGGTAACGTCAAAAGACTTGGTCCTAATTTTTTCTTCAACACACCGCAAGGGGAACTCTGTGACACCACGTCGACACCACCGATAAACATAGCCATGTACAACCGATCTAGCCCGGATGGGATCTGTTTCCATTCCATATCGGGGAACGGTCAGACCCAGGCGTGCGCGGGATGCTAAATGGTATATGTGCATGGCATGGGCTTGGCCCACCGACGTCATTTTGGTCTGTCCCACCGGAGTTGCTAAAACAGAAGAGGGAATGTCAACAGAGGGAGCCTTCTGGTGGGCCAATTGGTGTGATGAATAGAAGGGGCGTAGAGAGGGGTTTGAGGATGCCTGAGGTAGGGCGGAGGGATACCGTAGCAACCACTGTAACAATACCGGCAGCAATACCATCGAGAAAATGCACACGAGCTGCTTAATGGCGCTACCGGGCCATTCCTACTGGGCTCTGAGGAACGTGGAAGGTGTAACTATGCCCAAACAGGCCTAAATGTGCCTAAATAGGCCTAAACAATATCAAACACCAAAACACAAAACAATTAACCCACCAAAACATAAAACAATCAAACCATCAAACAACCAAAACAACCAAAACACCCAAAACACTCAAAACACCAAACATCAAATATCCTCAAACATCAAACCGAGGCACAGCGCCAGAAACCCAGCCCCCAAGGGCGCCATCCCGGCTCGCCCGTTTAAAACTCCCCGGCTTGGAGGGCCTCGAGACGGTGCGGTTTGCGCACGCATCGCGCCGGGCGCCCAAAACGGTAATTCGTCAACAGCTAGATGTTTCCCGATCGGGCGTGCGCGCCCGTTTCGCGCGCTTCGGGCGTTTTCACTGGCGAACGCACGATTTTCATAAATTCTTGCGGGTTTCCTCTCCTTTTTTCTCATCCACCGTTCTGTTGAAGGTCTTTTTCTCCCTCTTTCTTGCTTGTTCTTTTTTCTCATACTACGTGATAGACACAATGCAGTTCAGATCGCTTTTCCTGGCCGGTGCTCTTGCTGCCACAGCCTTTGCTGATGGTGAGTTCTTCCCCTAGATTGACGGTCATGATCCTCGACCTTGACAGTCATCTTTTCCCTGATCTTTGAATGATCTCTTGATTCTTTTTACTGATCCCTCTCTTGGTCCCTCTCTCCTTCCTTTTCTTGTTTTCTCTCTTGAGCTTTTCTCTTTTCTAAAGCTTTTCATCCCTATTTTCTTCTTTTGATTCTATCTCTTTGCCCTTCCTTCACCTTGTTTGATCTGCCATCTCTCTTTTTTCCTACAGGCTCGCCCCCTTTGGCCTGCATCAACCGTTGCTCGGTTCCTTTACTCAATACCAATCTAAAAATACCCAAAGCAGCACATTTTGGTGCTTCTATGGCGTTTGAACTACGAGTAGCGACCGAACAACGACCGAACCACCAACTGACGTCTACGGTTCTCCCCGAGTCTCTGGAGAAGGAGCTGGTGGTGGCAGTGGAAGGCCAAATCACCGAGATGCTGTAGATACAACTCTACAACCTCTTCTGGCCGCTTTTAGCGGTCGTTTGAAGTGTTGTTCTCTGTGGCGTTCACTTTAGTACCGCTTCTCGCAATTTCCCCTATCTCGCCATTCCCTTCCACCAAAAGTTCACTGACGCCTTTCGCTTCCCATACTAAAAAGCATTCTTTCTATCCATTCTACGTCCCTACAAGTTCTTCAACTCCCAGCGTTTCAAGAAAAGTCGCATCCTCCGATGCGACACCTTCGAGGCGCACACCAATCGCATGGCGTATGCCAAACTGGTGACTTTGATCCACGGTCTTTTGGGTCCTTGGCCCTTTGGACGGTTTGGCGACCGCCTGGGGCGTTGTACGGCGAACGAAAAAACCGAGCAACGCACCTGTCCCCAGATAACAGTCCTGGGGAGTGCTCCCCGTGGGCATGGAGGTAGGGGTGCGGGTAGCTC
This sequence comes from Petasospora xishuangbannaensis, assembly GCA_030585085.1. Taxonomy (NCBI): domain Eukaryota; kingdom Fungi; phylum Ascomycota; class Saccharomycetes; order Phaffomycetales; family Wickerhamomycetaceae; genus Petasospora; species Petasospora xishuangbannaensis. The sequence continues at coordinate 36,428 of JAJMBV010000012.1, read as the reverse complement.
TATGGTTCCGGCATCGGTGATTACTACTGCTCAACCAGCATTACCTTCCTTGCACGTTCCTTTTCACAATGACTGACCTTACGCCCATCGCTGTTTCACCCTCGCACTCAGCCATTGGGATCAAAGCCTTGCAATTGAATTTTTATTGGCCTGATGCACCACTGCGCCTCGACTTGGACGCCCCTCGCAAAGCCGATTTCTATTTTTGGCGAGTGTGATTTTTTTCGGCCGTAGAAGCGGTCCGCGCACATCGACCGTTCTGCCACCGTTTTGGAACCATTTTTGGGACTGATTGGCAGTGGTGGGGCAGGTGATTAGTGTGTGGAATGTCGAGCAGGACAAGCGTGAGGATGGCTAAGGGTAATTTGGAGTATTAGAGGACATATGGGGACTGGGATATTTTGGGACATTCTGAGATATTCTGAGACATTTGAGGGGAACTATATTCAAGACATGAGACCATATAGAATACAATACTAACGAAACATACAGACGACGTGACCACTTCTAAGGCTTCTTCTGCCTCTGCCACAACATCCATCTCCATCGCTTCTGGGTGCTCCTTCACTTCCGCCACAGCTACTGCCCAGACTGACTTGGACCAGTACTCCGGCTGTGAGGCATTGAAGGGTGACTTGACCATTACGGGTTCTCTTGGCTCCGCTGCCCTCGACAACGTCCAGGTGATCTACGGTTCCTTGATCATCAACAACGCTACCCTCTTGTCCACATTCAGTGCAGGTTCCTTGACAACCGTTACAGATGAGTTGTCCTTGACCTCCCTCACAATCTTGTCCACATTGTCCTTCCCACTCTTGACCACCGTTGGTTCCATCAACTTCGTTACTCTTCCAGCATTGTCTTCCATTGCGTTGAACAGCGGTATCACCTCCATCAACTCCTTGTACATCTCCGACACCTCCCTTGAGACTTTGGACGGTTTTGACGTGACCTCCTTGGACACTTTCAACGTCAACAACAATAAGAACTTGAACTCCATCGACTCCTCCTTGCAGAATGTGAAGGTGGCTCTTGAGGTTTCTTACAACTCCGACGATGTTGAGGTTGCCTTTGACGAGCTTGAGTGGGCTAACAACATCACTTTCCGTGACGTTTCTTCCATCTCCCTTTCTAAGTTGGAGAAGGTCAACGCTTCCCTTGGTTTCATCAACAACTCTTTAGTTGAGATTGAGGTCACTCAGTTGACCACTATTGGTGGCTCCTTGACTATTAACTCCAACGATGACTTGGAGAAAATTGATTTCTCAAACTTGACCTCTATCGGCGGTGGTTTCGTGATTTCCAACAACTCTGTTCTTGACGAGGTCAGCGGATTTGACTCTCTCCAGACTGTTGGTGGTGCTGTTATCTTCTACGGTAACTTCTCAAACGCTTCTCTCCCATCTTTGAAGAGAGTTTCTGGTGGTGTTGACATTGAGTCCGAGACTGAATTGGACTGTACCTCTTTCGATGCTTTGCAGAAGAAGGGCTACATTCAGGGTGACAACTACGTGTGTAAGGGCGCTTCTTCCTCTTCCGAGAGCTCGAGCTCCTCCACCTCTTCTGGCAAGTCGTCCTCTCAGACTGCTTCTGCCACTAGCGCCACCGCCTCCTCTTCTGCTTCCGAGTCTTCTACTTCTAAAGGTGCTGCTCCAGCTTCTGCAGCTCTTGGAGCCTCTTCCATCTTCGCTGTTGTTGGTGGTTTGGCTTTAGCTCTTTTGTAAGAATCTGGAAGATGATGAGCATTGTGTCACAACCGAAAAAACCCACTTTCTTCCAACTCACAAAATGGCCACAAAAATAAGTTTCCATGCTTTTTTTGTTTTGTTTGAACATTGGGATTTATGAATTACATTTTCCCTTTTTTAATATTTTTTTTCTCTTTGCGCATTGATCTTTTCTTCTCTTGTGTTTTTATCCCCTCGAAACGGTTCCACTCAAGCCTAGTCTTGATAAACAGCACTTTTTCTATCTATTTTTCTATAATTAAATTTGGTTCTTCTATTTGGAATGCTTCGTTATCCCCGTAGCAACGATACTTATTAGAAAGTTGTTATTGTTGAAGTCACAGTTCTTTCAACTACATAGTTGGTTGTATGTGTTTTGAAATATAGTACACTGCGGTTATAATTATGATTTTACAAAAGAGACTGCCTCGCACTCATATGGTGGAGCTTCTTCAATTCCGATTTCCCGCGTCGAGGCACCCAATTGGTGGTTTTCCTTTGGTATCTTTCTTTTCAAGTGTTCTTCTAATAAAATACAGTTTCTGGTATTCGCTTTATAGGCAATGTTAATCAGATCACCAATAAGAGGTATAAGACCTACCAAAAAGTCGAACATGATGTTACCCATCATCTGGACCTCCAAGTACTGTGGTAGCCCACCATCGATCTGCCTAGCCTTGCGGACCAGCAACACAGCCAAGTAAGCAGCGATGAAATCACCAATCCATGGAAGAAGGCCAATTACGCCAGCCCAACCGATTTGTATACCACAGCAGCATGTTAGGGAAAGATCAAGCTGGTATGCTCTGCTTCTTACGCTCTTGAGGACTTTGGCATCATTGGCTGACAACCCAGTAGGGACAGGCTTCTTTCTCTTTGCGCCTTGTTTACGGAAGTATCCAAGCTCTTCGGGTGGAATCTAAAAAAAAACACAGAAAACAGTTAGTACTGATGAATGCACCATCATTTAAATCCAATAGGGAAACCTTACCTACATCTTCAAAGAATGGATCCTCTTTGGTGCCACCAACATGGATCTTACCGACGGTCTGCAGGGCAATGTTAGCACTATTAACAGTTGAATAAGCTAGCTTTTCTAAACATGTGTTCTTCTGAATTCCTTTAAAAACGCACCTTACCGAGAATCCACTTATACAGAAGGTTGGACATTTGCAAAAACTTGAAATAGAAATATATGAATGGAACAAACAGTCTCAAGACGTATTTGCATGACACAATGTGAAACGCGATGTCATGACAGGATATATATGGCAAGGTCTTAGAAGTACGCGGAGATGCACAGAATCGCGCTTTCCTGGCGTAAATATCATCCCGGAATTTTCACGACTTTTTTTTCTCTGGTTCAACACACTGGACAAAGGCCAAAGGATCAGAGGGAAGCCACCAAGAGACGAAAAGGAGCACTACAGCCCATAATACAACATGGCGCCACCAGTGATTCGTCCGGACAATGTCCTTAAGGTATGTTTACGCGTTGGAGTCGAGCCGATTTCTGTAATGGATGAAATGGGCGATACAGGAGGGAGCACGGTCCGGTGGAAGCTGGTACTCTGATACTTAACTGATGTTCAACCTGGCTTGAACCTTCCTCGACGTAATTGTGATCCCAGTACTAACTCATGTTACTCCAGAGGGCAGAAGAGCTGATTGCTGTTGGAAAGGAGGAGTCTGCTCTCCAAATTATCCATGAGTTCTTAACTTCTAAGAAGACCCGTTCTGTAACGCCATCATCCCTCGAGCCAATCACTTTGATGTTTGTTCAGCTTTCTGTCGAACTTCGCAAAGGTTTCACTTTGAAGGACGGCTTGCACCAGTTCAAGAAGAACGTTCAGATGGCTGACAACGGCCTTGTCGTTGTCGAGAACGTTTCCCGTAGACTGATTGAGCTCTCCGGAAAGAAGTTGGAGGATGCTCAGGCGAAGGCCGACGAGGTCAACTACGACGACGATCTCGAGACTTCTGAATCTCCAGAAGACATCTTGCTGTCTGCTGTTTCGAATGAACAGACCAAGGACCGTGCTGACCGAGAGCTTGTGACCCCATGGCTCCGTTTCCTCTGGGAGTCTTTCCGTCTTGTCTTGGACTTGCTCAGAAACAACGCTCGTGTTGAGATTACCTACTCTGATATTGTTCAACAGGCTTATCAGTTCTGTTTGAAGTACAATAGAAAGACCGAGTTTAGAAGATTGTGTGAGCTTATCCGTACTCACTTGCAGTCCGCTACCCAACCAAAGCCAGGCATGCCTAAACAGCTCAACTCTGTGGACTTGCAGGACCCTGAGACTTTGCAAAGATACTTGGACCTCCGTTTCAATCAGTTAAATGTCTCTGTTAAGTTAGAGTTATGGCAGGAGGCTTATAGATCGGTTGAAGATATTCACACTTTGATCACGTCTTCCAAGCGTCCACCAAAACCAAACATGATGGTTTCCTACTATGAGAACCTCGCCAAGATCTTCCTCGTTGCAGACAATGAGCTGTTCCACGCGGCTGCCTGGTACAGATTCTTCAGCTTGTACTCACAATCTCCAAATGCTACTGAAGAACAGTTGTCCCGTTATGCTTCCGTTTTCATGTTGTCTGCTCTTTCGGTTCCACAAGATTCCTTCAGTGCCGATGACAACGAGCAATATACCAAGCACACTAGCCAACGTCTTGCTTCCTTGTTGAACTTGCCAAAGATCCCAACAAGACATACTTTAATTCAGTTCGCTTTATCTAAGACTGTCTACGACTTTATTGACCCATCTGTAAAGAAGCTGTATCAGCTTTTGGAAACCGACTTCCACCCACTCTCCATTCGTGATGAATTAAAGGTGGTTACATCTACGATCGAATCTAACCCAACATTTGCGGCTTATGTTAAGCATTTAACAAAGGTGATGATTACTCGTTTGTTTGAGCAGGTTTCGCAGGTATATGAGTCTGTTAAGTTGGACTTTTTGATCCAGTTGGCCACATTTGAGGGCTCTTTCAAGCTGTCCGAGCTAGAAATCGAGAGTTTCCTGTTGAATGCCGGTAGAGATGGTTTATTGTCCTTCTACATTGACCACGATGCTGGAGTCATTACTTTCCGCTCTGATCCATTCGACGAGGCCTTCCATGAGTCTACTGGTGCTTCTCTCCAAGACTCTCCTGCTGACTTAATTCGTGCTCAGTTGTCGAACTTGGCTAAGACCCTGTACGCTTCTGCGAAGTACACAGACCCAACTTATGCTGAGAAGCAAAAGGCCCTCCGTGAGCGTTTGATTTCTTCTGCTACATCTGCGTTGGCAAAGGAGCGTGAGGAAGCTGAAAAGAGTCGCCAGCTGCTTGAAGAACGTAAGATCCAGGCTGAGAAGGAAAAGAAAGAGCGTGAGGCAGAGGCTATCAGACTCAGACAACAAAAGATGGAGGAAGAGAAGTCTGCTGAGATTAAGCGTCGTGAAGAGGAGACCATTCGTCGTGCTGCCGAGAAGCTTGAACGTGAAAAGAATGCTGTTCTTGCGGCTGAGAAGAAGAAGCTCATTGATGAGATCAATGCTAAGGGAATTATCAAGTTGGATGCTGACAAATTGGACGATATTGACACTGAAAAGTTGCATTTGATGCAGATTGAACAACTAGAAAAGGATAAGAGCGAGATGGAGACTCGTGTCAAGGCCTTATTCAAGAGACTTGACCATACTGAGAGAGCTTACAGAAAGTTCGAGCTTCCTTTGCTTGAAAAGGATGCATCTCTTCAGAAGGACAGAGATTTGAAAGTCTACAATGAGGTTAAGCTTCAGAAGGTTGCTGCGGCTAAGAGGGAACACGATGAAGCGCTTGAACTCCGCAACAGACTTCACAAGATTGTTCCTGACTATGAACAATTCAGAGACCAGATTGATTCAAAGGCCGCTTCCAAACGTGAAGCACTTATCAAGCAACAGACTGCCAAGTTGGAAGCTGCAAAGAAGGACCGTCTTGAACGGATCCGCCAGGAACGCTTCGAAAGAGCAATGGCTGAGTTCGAGGAGTCTAAGCGTAGAGCTGCTGCTGAAGAAGAGAGAAAGAAGGCAGAGGCGGAGAAGGCTGCAGCAGAGGCAGAGAGATCTGAGAGATTAAGAAAGGAGCGTGAAGAGCGTGAGGCCTTCAATAGAGCTGCTGATGCTAGAGCTATGAAGCAGAGAGAAGTTGAAGCCCAGCTAGAAGCTCAATTGCAATCACAAAAGGCTGGCGGTTCTGGTGCTTACAGACCTCCACAAAGAACGGGAGGTGCTTACAGACCTCCAATGAGAGATGAGCCAGTCAGACAGGCTCCACCTCCGTCAGTTCCTCGAGCCTCCGCTGGTCCAGCCGTCAACACCGAGGGCCGCAAGATGACTCTCTCTGAGAAGTTGAGATTGAAGAGAGAGGGTAGAATCTAAAGAAAGTGTCTTTAGTGATTCTTGATGTTAATACAATTAAACCTTATAGTGGTTGAGAGTTTTAGTAGCTGTAGGAACTGACGTAAACACTTCAAAGTACATATACTTTGGGCATGCCAGCATGCCATATAGATATGTGTGCGTGCGTACTTCTGTTCGGCACTGCGCTCGCTTCTCAACGCAGAACAACCGACTAACTTAGTCATTGGTGCGTTATGCAGAAGAGTAAACACTCGAGCTTCTTACAAGTATGCTTGATATCACCTGTTTATTTAATAGCCATTGCATGATAGTTGCTAAGGAATATGTGTTAGAAGCGATGGATGCCTATCGCTGGCGTATTGGTGGCTGGTGCGTTCTGGGGAGAAGGAAGATCCCCAATAACATCGTATAAGGGTCCCTTAACAACGCATAACCCATGAATTAGTCCCTCGCTCCGAATACCGGCATTTCTCTTAAACCGAAGGATTGCTCGGCGGATTCTTCTTGTTTAACGTTTCCTCATCTTTGTGGGATCGAGAGACGGGCACGGGGTTTACGGTGTTACGTCGGAGAGGGTACACTGCGAGCCGACACCAGGAATACGGGTTGGAAAAGACATCAAGACTAAAAAGATCACGCCAATGGTGTGTGCAAAGATGTCTGTGCCATACTAGTGTGTTTAAAGTTCCACCGTCCCACCGTCCCACGGGCCCACTATCTCACTATCCCAGTGAAGGATAGGTATATGCAAGGTTCCCATTGCCGCACAGACCATACCTTGGGGCTCCCCAAACCCCTCGATTGTCGGCACGGGCCACAACACCGAGGACAAACCACTGTCCAGAGCACAGAGAACACTCCTAGAAGCCCATTAGGTCCGATTCCAGGCACTTCCACTCCCAAAACATCCCAATACTATTAGTGTTTAGAGATCTCTGGAGCGTGCCCCTAGCGCACGTTGGCGTGGGCGAACCACCTAAAATTTTCGACTTTGTGTGTGGCCGCCATGGGATCGTTCCGACCGTGGACTTTAGCACAATAATTCTAGAATCCAACACCCTGAATCTTTAGGGAAGAACTATACTCATTCACCATAAACAACCCACCTCCTATTGTGCTCTTCTCTTCCTTGTAGCCACCATGGCCTCCCCAAACACCCAAACACCCAAACACCTCCAACGAAATCGTGAAAAATCCCAGATCTGGCCCTACCTGGAAGGACGCGCATTCTGCTTGGGCCCCGTCGCCTCTTAAAAAAAGCGACGTCCATTAGCCCTTCGCACAGGTGAAGTGTTCGAGGATCGCAAAGGCCCACCCGTTTTAACAAAAAACCGCTTGGGGTTTGGACCGCTTTGCTAACCACGAACAACAACAAAAGATAAAACATCCTGGAAAACCAGGCCTTCCCATTCCACTCCTTCTCCCTCCTCTTCTTCTTCCTCCTCTTGTCCACTTTAGCGTCTTTGGCAGATCGCATCCAGAAACACAGTGCGAACCACCCGCCCTTTAGAAAGAAGAGTGGTTGTCTGAAATCCATAACGTTTCCCGTTTTCCCTGTCTCCTTAAAACAAAGCGATGCAGTCTGTCTACTCGCCTTACGATCTCTCTTATACCCCCTTGGTCACTCAGAGAATCCTTGTGAACTCGCCTCAGGTTGGGTCTCAGTTTTTCGGGTTCGAAGACCAGGATCAAGGTGGTCACCCTTCGATGACTGCGATGGATTACGAACAGTATGGTGACCCTGCTGGTGTGGTGACCCATCACCACCATAACCCAAATGCCGGTGGTGTTGTTGGTGGTCATGGCGGGATTGACGGCCAATTACATGGCATGACGATCCAGCCAGAACTCTCTAACCCTGAACCAGACTATTTCCGTGATGGACCTCAGTTCCAACCTCTTCCACCGTCTCAGGGTTCACATCAGTTTGGCCATGAGGCTCTCACTGGTCCTGGATCTGCAACATCTGCTGTGCCAGCTGGGTATGAGTACCCACACCTGTTCTCTGCTGGTGAATTCAGCTCTGCACCTTCCAGATCCGTCTATCTTGGTAACGTACCACAGGACATTACTCCTAAGGAGCTACTTGACCATGTCCGTTCAGGTGTTGTTGAGAGCATCAGAATCGTTCCAGAGAAAATGTGTGCTTTCATCTCTTTCCTTGATGAGTCGTCTTCGTTGCTGTTCCACTCAGACGCCATCTTGAAGAGACTCACCATTAGAGACAACGATATCAAGATCGGATGGGGCCGTCATGTGCCAATCAGCTCCCTTGTTCTCGCCTCTGTTCAGAGAGACAACGCTACCAGAAATGTCTACATCGGTGCGTTGCCAAGGGACATCACCGTCGACCAGTTGTACGATGACCTCTCATCGTTCGGTATCATCGACACTGTAAAGGTTCTCCCTGAAAAGGGAATTGCTTTTGTTCATTTCTGCTCAATCGCTTCGGCAATCAAGGTTGTCACTACCTTGGCCGATAAAAACGAGTTTTATGCTGACAAGAAAATCTTTTACGGTAAGGACCGTTGTGCCTTCATCACTAAAACACAGCAGCACAACGCTGCCCAATATCTTGGATTGGCACCTGGTATGGAACATCTAGTAACTAGTGCAGACAGAGAATTCATCTCTTCGACCCTTCTTCAACAGTCTGCTGCTGCTGCGGCTATTGCTACCACCGCTGGTGGTGCCAACAACTTAGGCAACAGAACAGTCTATTTGGGTAACCTGCCCAAGGATGTGAAGGTCGAGGAAATTTGCAATGTTGTCCGTGGTGGTTTGTTACAGAATATCAAGTATTTACAGGACCGTCACGTTTGTTTCATCACTTTTATCGACCCAATCGCTGCTGCGCAGTTCTACGCAATGGCCCAGATCCATGGTTTAACGATCCACAACAAGAGAATCAAAATCGGCTGGGGTAAACACTCTGGTCCTCTCTCCAATGCCCTGACACTTGCTGTCTCCAGTGGTGCTTCCAGAAACATCTATATCGGCAACATTGATCCACATGATGCGAAATTTAGTAAAGAGGCACTGAGAAAAAGATTCAGTGAGTTTGGAGACATTGAACAGATCAACTACTTGCTCGAGAGGAACTGCGTCTTTGTCAACTTCACTTCTATTTCTAATGCCATTTTAGCCATCGACAAGATTAAGATCGATGACGATTTCAAGAACTTGAAGATCAATTTTGGAAAGGACCGTTGCGGTAACATTCCAAAACAGTTTGTGACTCCACAGAACTGAGTGATTGATCTTTCCAGATTGGATTTTTTTCTTGGGGGTTATAAACTTTTCTCATTCCCGGCTAAATGCTAGTTTTTCATTTCATAACCATCACACATTTTGATCTCTTATTACTTTTATCCATGTTTTGGGCTTTTGTTTACATCATTTTTTGATCATCGTTCACTTTCAATTCATTCATCCCACTTTTGTTAGATTCTGAACTGCAAAGAAACGTTCAACACCACTTGGTTATTTTTTTAAAGGACACTTATCCATATGGGGCTTTCTATATTGCCCCATCATCACTTCTTTTCTTCTTCCTTTCTTGAGGTCTTTTTTCTTTTTGTGTCACTACATATGCTTCCACTTTTTGCCTAATAGCCATAATCCGTTTCCCAGCGGACGACGACCATCCATCTTCGTTCAGTTCGAAGTTATATTTACCTCAAATGAACAGTTAATACATTGCTAAAATGCCTCGTATCCGGATTGAATTCTATGTTTACCGAGTGATGCGGGAAATTAGGTACACGGCACGAGACTATGCGTGCTTCAGCACAATTGGCCCATAGGCGTAGGAAAGAGATCTACCGCAGATCTCAATGACACATCGTCACACTGTCCATGATTGTATATTCGAAATGCATTTATTCGAAGTGCATATATTCGAGTGGGATTCATCTTCCTTGTCTTAAGCAATTGGTAAACCTTGCCGGTTGTGTTGCCATGTTTCTCCCTGTCCCTTATAGTCAACTTCTACCGCAATATTATCTTCCTGATCAACTGATAAGGATGCCACCTGTGATAAGCCAAGACTTTTCTGAGTAGCCATCAAGGCCCTACGTTTTGGTACATAGCTACAGAGGCTAACCCGAGCATTGTTTACGCTTTTGCATATGTTCTTTTTGCAAGTTATCGGCTCGTATTGAATGCTTTTCACTACGCAATCGGGTAATTCTTGGATTCCTACGTATTGCTACAGTAGATGATGTAATCGCCGCAACCGGAGCTTCCAGACCACCCACCACCCTCCCATCAAAAAGGGAATCCACCACTAAAAGACTGCAACCACCGTCGTGACGAGTCCTTAACAGAATCAACCCACAACACACAAACACGCTCATCAGAAAGTCTGCTGAGACCTTCAAAAAGGGCCCTTTCCCGTGTGTGGTGGCTTGATACGGCCACTAAGGACCTAGACAAACAAACCCCCCCTTTTGGCGCAATCCCAAAGGCGCCCAACACCTTGGCAGTGGTGCAACCCCTCTAAAAGAATCCCGATCTCGTAGTGCTTTGTACCGCCTTGTGATAGCAGGTGGCCCACTGGTAAGCCGAACACACACTCCCTTACACGTACACCAAGAAAAGGCGTGTGTACGAACAGAGTGATCTACTTTGATTTGCCCTCTGCTGGATTGCCATACTGAGAACTGTTACCGTTTCCGTTCTTTTTGCAACAAAGACCAACTAGTCAACAAAACCTGTAACGATCCCTTACAATGGCCACTCCTTCGTCAACAACAATTATATATACACCAGACCCCACTAAAGAGGTCAGCATTGCTGGCAACTTCACTGAGTGGGCTCCCACCAAGCTGGTTTGGAACGATTCCACGGGCAAGTTCGAGTTCAAAGTAACCCCTTCCGACAAGACTGGAAAACTGTGTTTCAAGTTCATTGTGGACGGCAATTGGATCACAGACCAGAACTTCGCCTCCGGTAAGTAAAAGACCAAATCTTGCAATATGTTTTGATCCGGATATGCCTATTTGATCCGGGATGTGGAACGTGTTACTAACAAAGCCAATCCTTTTGTAAAGAGTTCGATGAGATGGGAAATGAGAATAATGTTATTATCTACGACTTCACGAAGGACAAAGAAAGTTTGAACTCCAAGGACTGTATCTCCCGGAGTGCTGTTGCGACAGAGATCGCTAATGAACCTCCTACGCCTGACCCAACACCATTGGACTCTTCTTCACGCCAAAGCGTGGTGTCAGCGACTCCTGAGGCTGATGCTGGCAATGTTACTAATCAAGCTGTGAGTGGATCTGAAGATAAGCTGTTGACAGAAGCTCCAATATCTGAGACTAAGAGTAGGGAGCCTAAAAGCATTGAGGCTAAGAACATTGAGTCCAACAGCGTTGGGGCTAAGAGTGTTGAGACTAAGAGTGCTGAGGCTAAGAGCATTGTGTCTAAGAGCATTGAGACTAAGAGTATTGAGACTAAGAGCGTTGAGGCTAAGAGTGCTGAGGCTAAGAGCATCGAGTCTAACAGTTTCGAGGCTAATATTGAGACTAAGAACATTGATTCTAAGAACATTGAATCTAACACTGAGGTTAAGGGTGCAGAGATTGAAAGTACTAAGACTAAGAACGTTGCAGCTAAGAGCACTGAGACCAAGAGCTTTGATGATGCTAATATTGAGGAAAAGAGCATTGATGCAAAGAGTATTGCAGCTAAGAGCATCGAAATTAACAGCACTGCCTCTAAGAACACCGAAGCTAACAGCATTGATGTTAAGAAGATAGTTGCTAAGAGCATTGAGACTAAGAGTACAGAGACTAAGAGCACAGAGACTAAGAGTACCCCGACTAAGAGTATTCCGACTAAGAGTACTGGGGTTAAGAAGGTTGAAACTCAGACCATTGACTCCAAGAGCACTAAAACTAAGAACACTGAGTCTAAGAACATTAAGACTGAAGTTGCAAGTGAAATTGCTGTTTCCAATGCTTCCGAGGCTCTTTCAAAGACACTCCCAGCTGCAGATACTAAGTCAATTGAAGCCAAGAATCACTCCATCACTTCTTCTCCTTTTTTAAGCCCTTCCACGGCAAAGAAACCTTCTCAAGGGCATACTACAGCTTCTAAGAACGTTCCAAAAACTGCTATCCCTCCTGTTGATTCTCCGGCACGTCCCGAACCAACAAAGACTACGAAGAAGACCAAGGCCAAAGCCAAGACAGAGGCAACTTCTACGAAGCCTAGTATTCCGCCTCCAGAACCAGTTTCCCGTCCCAACGCCCCAGCGCAAACTGCAACAGCGTCTACAAAGAAGTCCAAACCAGTTGCTAACCCAGAACCTCTTCCAAATACCCAAAAAAAAACACATAAAACGTCTGATGGTAAGAACAAGGTTTCAAAGCCTACATCACTTGATTCTAACCGTGTTGTAGCCACCGAGGATGCTACATTACCAAAAGATTGGAGCTTCTTTCACAATTTGATTCACCTGATTGCGCAATTCTTCAAATCGTGGTTCACAGGAGGCGCATCTGCTTGAAATATCCAACAGTTCTCCTACTTCGTATGCCACTCTGTAGAAGATCCGGCTGTACTGGCGAATGTCTGGCCTTGCAGTTTGTGAAGATCACCACTTGCCCATCAGCTGTTGGATTTGTCTCGATATTCCTGGTTCTGTTATAAGATGATTGAGTGCGTTTTTATGGTTATTGCTTAATTTGAATTTGGCTCAAAGTATATGTAAGTTGTAGATACAATGAAGTAGAGAGGTCTGATACAAGTATAGAGAAGATGATATCTCGAATATGCGTAGGGACGACAAAATCGCATAAGGATACACACAGACTATAGTGCCAACATTAAATTGGGGATAAATAGAGAATCAAATGTGGTTATATAGAGGATAAAAGGCGAATAAGAAAGATACCCCAAGATATATAAAAGATGCTAGAAAATATCTTCTTGGAAAAATGATGATGGAAGTCTGGTTATGATCCCTGGCGTAACCTCTACGCTTTAAGCGAGAAGTTAAACAAAGCCTGCAACCTCATCATGAACAGTAGCCCAAAGACGCCAATTACTTACACACGCCACGAGGGCTACCTTGGTACAATGGACTCGTCACCGTTTGTTGAGCGGCCAAGGAACCATTATGATGACCCCGTAACGGAGATTAACTCTCTGAAATTCCAAGTGACAGACCTCGAAAACCAGCTAGCTCTGGAACGTCTTCAACACGAAGAAACGTTGGAGTCACTAAAGAAGGAGATCCTGGAACAGCAGAAGAAAACAGACGACTATGCAAGTGATCAGATTTTCTACTATGAGGCCAGCAAGGAATTGAAACAGAAGCTTGAACATGTACAGGAAAACAATAAAGTCGAGAAGGACGCGCTTGAGGAGCAAATACACGCTCTCCGAACAGAGCTAAACACATACAAGGACAAGTATGAAGATTTGAAAGAACAAGATGGCCGTGAGAAGTCAAATTCGCACATGAGAAATGCCAAGCTCGAAGTAGAAGTCAAGGAGCTCCGTAGAGCGAAGGATGAACTGGCTTCTGAACTCGAGAAGAATACAGTGGAAACAAACAAGTTAAGAGCATTGACGAGTGAACAGAACGATAATATTTCTAATTTACAGACAAAGCTTAAAAACACACCTTCAGCTGAAGATGTTGAGACTGCTGCAGTGATTGCGAAACGGATGGACGAACAGGTTGGGTACATCAAAGAGCTGGAACAGAAGAATTTGCACCAGAGCGAACAGATTAAGGCTCTTCGTTTGAACAAGACCAATACGGAGATTCTGAAGAGTGAGAATGCGTCCTTGAAGTTGAGACTAGAGAAGATTGATGAGCTGAATGATGTTATTAATACACTGAACTTGGAATTATTGCAGTTAAAGGAAGAGAACACCAAATGGAAGATCTATCTGAATGAGGATGATGATGTTAAGATCGAAGAGTTTGTGAAGGAGTACAAGACCTTGAAGGATGAAAATCTGATATTGAAAAGTAATTTTGCCAGGGTGGATTCAGAACATAAGACGTTCAAGTTCAAGTTTAATGAACTGTTTGTTACCAATGAGAGTTTACAAAAGAACTTCAATGCCGTCACTACTGCTTCCGAAAATTTGACAAAACTGAATGCGGAGCTGGAGCAGCAAAGAGATCTAGCATTTGAAGAGTCATCATTTTTGAGGGAGCAGTTGAAGAGCCTTGATAAAGAACTGTCACTGAATGAGGATGCTAAAAACAAGTACATTTCAAACCTGGAGAGTCTTGTTGACGAGTACAAGACAAAGCTTGAGAAACTATCAAATGAGATTCCGAAGGAATCATCGAACAAGAGACAGAGAACGGAAGATGATGAGGATACAACGAGAAACTTCCAGAATAACATAAGCTCTCTGGAGCAGGCAAACTTCGATCTCGAAACACAAGTGACACGGCTAATGAACGAGAACGCATTACTGATAAAGAAACTAGAGTCAATTCAAGACATTAAGGAACAGAAAATCAGAATTTTACAGCTGCGAAATAATCCTTTCATGAAGGACCAACTAATCAAAAAGGAGCAGCTCGAGGTGTTGAAGAAGGAGAATGATGATTTGCTGCAGAAGACGGAATTCATAGATACAATACCCAAGTCTGTTTATGACCAGTTGCAGCTGAACAACCAGGAGCTTGAGAACAAGATATATGAACTCAACAAGCGCATTCAGAGACTACGGGAAATCTTTGCAGCCAAGTCGAACGAGTTTGTGGAGGCGATTTTCTCTGTTATTGGATATAAGGTGGAGTTCCAAAGTACTGGAAAGATTTCCATATATTCCAAGTTTGCTAAAACCGATTCCATAGTTGTTGATCCCACCAATGGATCCCTTAAGAAGACTGGAACGAGCCCACATTTCACAGAGGCATGGGATCATCTTATCGACTTTTGGATTAGAGAGAAGCAGAATCTGCCCTGCTTCCTCGCGTCACTAACTCTAGAGCTCTACGAAAAGGAACGAGACACACAGGTGGCCTTGTGACGAGTTTTTAATGGTTGATGGCGACCTCGTACGTACTAAAGATATTGATGATGATGTAATACCCCTGACGAGCGAGAAATGTAGCAATGGATTACGTAACGAACAGGTGCCCCATAACCTTGCCGGATTCTCCAAAATATAAACAAACGATCAGTTTTACTTTCTCGGTCAGTGGGCCTAACTTACTGAGGTCAAACTACCAGCACCACTAGTTACGAACTAGAAGACAATAAATACCCTGGCGAATCAGATACTGACGATGACTGAGTCGAGGCGTCCTCTAATAGATGCACATGTGATCTTCATGTCATCGTTGCTGACAGGCTCGGTGTTTGGTGGATACAAGTTCTACAGATCGTTTCTCCGTCCGATCCACAGAGTCACGCAGATCAGCTCTCGAGCACTGCGAACCCGGTGGATGCGAGGAAAGGTTACATCTGTTGGAGATGGTGATAACTTCCATTTTTTTCATACTCCTGGAGGGATTCTTGGAGGATGGGGTTGGCTGCGCCAGATCCCCAGGGTCAACCAAAGAGGTATCAGACATCAGACACTTCATGTTCGTCTGTGTGGAATTGATGCTCCGGAGAGAGCTCACTTTGGACAGCCAGCACAGCCTTATGGTGATGAGGCTATGGCATGGTTGAGAGCTTGCATTCTGGGGAAACGTGTAGCTGTTAAACCTCTGAGTCTGGATCAGTACGGCAGAGTTGTTGGGAAGTGCATGGTAAAAAGCTGGTTTGGCTGGAAAGATATCAGTCAGGAGATGCTCAAGGCAGGAATGTGCATTGTTTATGAAGGTAAGGGAAGTGCAGAGTTCGATGGTTGTGAGGCCAAGTACAGGGCTGAAGAGGCTAAAGCGAAAAAGGAAAAGAAAGGAATTTTCTCGGGAAAGAAACTAGAGACTCCAGGGGAGTACAAAAAGCGGCATAAAGTAGCAAGCCTGTAGAAGTTTGCTACAAATACTCCATCATTTAAATAATTATCATAAAATAAAATTCCTTTTGCATTTATCACATCTTCAATGCTTTAGTGCGCGTAAGCTTAATTCTCAGCATTTCACATCAAGACCGTGTCTCTTTTCTTCTTCTCTGTACTCAAACATTATTTGAACACCCACAAACAAACTCGCACAAGCAAGGACAAAGAACACAAATCCATCGAGTGTTGAAAACATCTCAGAGAACAGCATCTTCATTCCATCATGGTCAAGACAGAAACCGTACAAGTTGGCAATCATCATCAACCAGATATTTAGAGCACCGCCGGCTGCACAAACATGTCTGTACCACCACTCGTTGTTGAACTTCTTGAAGTAGCGAGAGATAAATAATTCTGGTAAGAGAAAAAGAACAATGCACCAGCCCCACAGTAACAATCTTAGCTGGATGTCGTGCCAGACGGCAACAAAGGTAAAGACGGCTAAAGATGCAAGGATTCGGTTGGAAGATCCACCAAGGGGAATATACACATACTTGACCACGAACTTGTTATAACTTCTATGCCATCCTTTCCAGAACGCCAAAGCGGAATAGTTGTTATCCACGCACCGGATCATGTTCTCTGGTGGGTCAATACCGTCAAATAAGGCCCACATACGGAAGAATCTCCAAGGAATCAACAACTTCAGCCAGATGATGTTCAAATTGATGAGGCCAATCATGGAGATCTGGAACGGTGTATCACCCTGCCAAGCTTTAGCTTTCGAAATGGCAACCACATAAATGAAATGGAGAATCAGCTCCATGTTTAAGATACAGATACCGAAGATGAGGGCATAGTTTGCCGTGTTGCGTAAATTGATGGATGGCAATGTAACTCGTGACTGGATGAAGAAGTCATTGAATGTGAGGATAGGACCAGCAATGAAGAGTGGCGAGTAGAATAAGTAGGCAACATAATTAAACACGTTATAATCTCTGATATTGAGGCTCGCATTTACCCGATCTTTCTCCAAGGTAACAGCTGCAGGAATGAATCTTGGAGACGAGGGCTGTGAGCCCTTACCTTCTTCGTCAAATCTTTTCGCTTTGCGGATCTTGTCGTCATTGTACGCTGCTAAGTAGTCAAGGTTGAAGGAGAGCGCTCTAAGTAATGTGAAGTTGTAGAATACATCCCATCTCTTAACAATACCCATGTACCCCGGGTCGAAGATCCCAAGTGGTTTCCAGAAGTACGCAAGGTAGTAGTTTCTGTACTTATCGTTAAAGAACAAGCTGAAAATACCGTACGACCATAGCAGAAGAACCGAAACACGATGGTATCCTTTAAAAACCCGAGCAATCACAAAGCAGATGAAAACATGCACAAGCACACGAATAGAGTTGACACCGTGCATTGCAAAGATGAAGATGAGGCCAAACACAAAGTCAAACACTGGGCGAGGACAACTTGTAGCAAACTCAATGATTTTTCTAAGAGCAACATGGGCAACCATCAATGCAACCAAAAGAGGGAAGTTATCACGGAAGAACCTATACTGAGCATCAGAATTGTCGACTTTTCTTCCTGGAATCCAGCCATCACTCAAGAGTTTCTCATAGACTGGATAGTTCGGGTGATTTGCAGAGGAAACAGACATCGCTGTCCAGACCATCCATGGAACTATCAACATGAAGAGGATACCGTAAACTCTAAACTCCAGAGTGTTCCATAGCGGTTTTCCAGCAGAGCTAATGACCTGGGACTTGTGAGGTTCCCGTGGTTCTAACCGCGTGTCGACGCGTGGAAGGTACATGAAAGAGAGCGCATTTCCCACAACAGTAAACACCGACATCGCCTTCTTGTTGTGCTATCCAGGTAAATGAGTAGCAATGGCCCCGGTAGCAACCACTGAATGTCTTTTTTTAGTGGGTTTTCCCAACTGTAGACTGCTTGCCTTATGATAGAATGGCGGCGGTGCCGCGAGAGCTTGCTTCGCGACGATTTCCTTATGGCCCCACACAAAACCCATCATCAACACCTTTCACCCAAGGTTTCTATCACAAACACAATCACAATTGGGCAAATAGTTGCTTAAAACAATGGGTGCCGAAGATTATTTGGAGAGAAGACCGAACCCTGCAGGTTGGACCGCACCAAAAGCGCCTTATAATCCCTATGACCCCACAGACAGACGCCCCCCGGAGGGCTATCCATCGGAGTTCAGCACTCCAAGCAAGGGCCTGGGAAAGTTACCTACACAGTATGACCAGATGAGAGATACGATGCGTCGATTACAGTATGTGCCGAAACCAGAAAGTTCAATCTACCCGGGACAGTACAAAGTTCTACGTCGTGTTAGCAACTACGACTCTTTCAACCGGGGCCTGAAGTTGACGGCGAAGTTGTTCATGGGCGGTACGTTGATCTATGGGTTATTCATCCACCGATGGAACGATGCAGATGAGAATGTCTTCTCAGGGTCTTATAGACTTAGACTCCAGTTACAGTACCTTCTATCCGGAGTATTAACTCCACAGCAGACGGAGGATCTTGAAGTTGTTAAACGGACATCAGGATTTAGACTGGGAACGGGAGATGTGGATCCTGAAACTCTTGACGAGAAGTATTCTCTTGAGCGGCCACAGAGAAAGCACATGCTCGAAGCGGAGAGACAGCTTCAGCTTAGGGAAGAAGAACTGATGAAGCAGGACCGCTGAGGGAAGTGCTCGTGCCTCTTCATGGGAGGTCTTACACTATATACTATCTGATACTATCAAGCTGTTCTACCAATCCACTTATTGAATGATCACGTTACATTGTATCTGTTTTACCACTTAAACTACCCAGTACAATAAGTGTTTTATTTACCTCCAGTACGCCTATTACCTATCCCAGCACATCCGTTATCTTTATTACATTCAGTATCCCCATGATAAACGTTCATACAGTACACCCAAGTATGACATTACTGTTATCCATTTTACTATTTATTAAACTTCTTTCATTGACCAACCTGATCCTATTACTGCATTACTAGAGCCATTACATTGTTCCTTCTACAACATATTCTTCTTAGGTTACTTCGTTTTCAGGCAACTAATTATTAAGATAAAATAATGCTTCAACTAATAGACAATTATGTATAACATGGTCTTATTCACTAATACATAAACACGTTTACACGATATACTATCGTATTGGAATAAATACTCCTCAGAAGTGTGCTTATGTAATTTCTTATATAACCCATCGGTTCGCGACCCAGGCTCTTTCGATGAACACGTAAGTACTGGAGTAATACACATTTTAATACGCACACAGCTCAACAAGAAGGATTCGCTCAGGGAAATTAGGGCTAAAATGCGATCCCTCGAGGAGTTGGAGTCCCAATTGGCTGGGATAGACTCACAGATAGCCAGTGTGGTGGATGTCAAAACACTTGTAACGCAGCTGCGAGGTTCATCATCAACGGCATTGAACATGAAAGAGCTTGGGAGACTTCAAAATAGAGACTCGGAATTAGCGATCCAAATCGAGCAGCTTCACGAGCTATGGCTCTTGGTGACTTTGAAGAAAGAGATCGAGGTTAACTTGGAGCTTTACGAGTTTGAAACGGCGTTTTCATCGCTGGAGAAGTTGAACCAGAAGGTTGCTTCTATGACTCTCAACACCGCTAGTGTCAAAACGAGGTGGATGGAACGGTACACCGAACTTAACGAGTCGGTTGTTGAGAAATTCTTGGATTGTTGGAAGAAGCTCGTTGTAATAGAATCAACAGACACCAGCTATTTCTCCATGGCGTTCAACAAAAGCATCGAGATGGATGACTTCCCAATCCTCTATGAATCTCTTGAGGAGGTTGCACAAGCTCATTCACTTCCTCAAAACATCCTTAAACTGTCCCATATTATTGACTCATCCTTTGTGACTAAGATGTTTACTCCAAATTACCTTCTCACAGTTCAGAAAAACAAGCTGTCGAGTCAGAAGCACTGGTCTGAGAATACCGCCTCATTAATCCGGAGCAACATCACCTCCACCAAAGCACTGGTGGACTTTGTGAACTTAATCCCATCCCACGCTAAAATCACAAATTATATTTCACCAAGACTTAATGAGAAGTTAAAAGAGTTCATCACCAATTACGCTGATATTATCTACGTTAACGACGATTTGAAGATCATGTTTCTTGAGCTTGGCGATTACATGCAGTCTCGAGGTTTCACAAGAATGGATCTTAAAAGCTGGATCTCCTCAGAGTTATATACGATTACGATCGATCACTACCTGAATGAGCACATTGAGAACATCAGAACCCTTTTTGCAAAACCGGACTTCAAACTGCAGGAGCAAACGATCGGCACCGCTTCTCCTGATACTCAACAGTCCACAAGGAAGGAACTTGATCGAACCACAGATAGTAAACCGAAATCTAAGCTTACCCCTAAAGTAATTGATGATGAAGAAGACGATGGCTGGGATAACTGGGGTGACGATGTTGATGGTAACGCCGAAGAGGACGTGTATGCTAACGATAATCAGGACGACGACAACGAAGATGGTTGGGACTGGGGGGATGATGATGATGAACTGGAGAGTAGCATTCCAAAAAAGAAATTTGTCTCCCGGTTATCGAAAAAACCGAAGTCTCCTGTACCTGTTCCTGCCCTGGCAACTGATCAAACTCAGATGACTTCCACATCTTTTCAAATCACAAGCATTGCTGATAAAATGATTGGGATCATCGACTCTTACATTACAACTTCAAAACACCTTCCAAAATCTCATCACGCTGAACACCTTTCCAAGGTTGAATACCTTGTTAATACTTATTTCATGCTGGGTAGTGAAATATACCCTTCCACACTTCTGCTATTCAATGACATTTCTTACATCAAAAACAAACATAAAAATCCGCTTCTTTCTGAATTGAGTGACCGTCTCTTGCTTTCCTTTATAAAATCGCATGAAGAGTCCATCCAGACCCACTATCGAAAGCTCAATGGACTCGATCGTTCCATCACTACAATTCAAACGATGAATGCAATTTCCAAAATTCAAAAGTCATTTACAGATATGTTCACCTCTTTAGAAATTCTCGACTATTCCATCTTCTACAAAGTTTCGATTTCCATTATTGGCGAGTTTTACCAATCTGTGTTTGATGATGTAATGGCCAAAAGTGACATTGGTGAACAGGAGAGTGAATATCTCTCAAAGCTCATTCAAAAGTTCCTCGAGCTGAAACAACCATTTGGCACACATATGAAAGAATATGTCAAAAACTGGGAGAAGCTGAGAAAGACCTCGATTATTCTTAGTGCTCATTTGAAAGATATTATGGATATGTTTGAAAAGGGTGAGCTTTTCGAGTTCGAAACTGAGGAACTTGTTGATTTGATTAACAAATTGTTTGCTCCAAGTGATAAGAAAACTCAGTGCATTAATGACATCAGAGAAATCAGAGCTGAGATGGAGTCTCAACTTTAACGCATTTTGGACTTTATATAGCTCTATAATTAACGACATAGAAGATCACACTGTTTCAAACTCTTCATTGATTCAGTATCATATCAATGGAGCAAAAGTCAGCTAGGTTAGGATGGCTATCCTATCTCTTACTTTATTATCCAGATTTTAATAAACTGAGAGAAGCCAATGTACTTAAAAACTACAACCGAAACTATGAGATATGAATGACAGTTCATTGCATTAGAATATTCTTATCTATTATAAATGCTTCATAACTTCAAATTGCTGCAGTGGCTCCAATTCTTGAGAAGCCACTAGGATCTTCTGTTTAAGCGCATCATTGTCAAGTTGTTCCAATTTCAATCTGTAGACTGCAGAAAGACCCTTAGCACCTTCATAGGTGTTATCTGGACAATACTTCGCAATGAACTCATTAAGATTACCAAAGTCAACGGTAAAATTTTTCTCAATACCTTTTTCAGCAAGCATCTTAGTGATACCAGCTTCAGTCTTATACTTCAACTGCAAAACATGAGCAGGTATGTAAACATAAGTATCTAAGGTAAGTTTTTTCAATTTTGCCAACGCCGATACAGCAAGTGCAATTTTCTTCCAAGCAAACTGAAGCTGGAATTGAATCTCATTTGCAGTGATTTTTTCCTGGTCTTGTTTCCATAAGTTCTGGAAAAACAACTCGTCAAACTTGGTCAGATCACCGAATAGCTTCTCTCCGAAGACATCGTCATCATCAGCGTAAGCAATTGTTTGACTCTTTTCAGACTCAAAAGCTTTTTGTCTAGCGGCTTTCTCTTTCTTTGCTTTCTTATCATGCTTGTCAACCACATGCAATGCTTTCTCCACCGAGCTGGATCTTTCCAGCAGCTCGTTATAAAGGGCCAACGCCCCTTCAACAGCACGACAGTATACTGGTGATGTGAATACCTTATCTTCCCACTTGAGCATATCCATATATGCCCTTGCGGTACCTTTTCTCATACAGAACGTATGGAAGTCAACCTGATCGTGCCAGTACTCTTCAAATACCTTGACAATAGCGTAGAATCTCTTAAGGGCCAAGCCAGCATATTTGTGTGCTTCCTGTTCTTCACCCTTCGCATTCATCTCATCATACAAATGTGCATAAGCTTCAGCAGACTCGATTATAAACCAGCTTGCCTGCATAGTATGAAGGTCCTTCACACCATTGATGGCGTTGTCATTCTTGGTGAACATGGAAACCACTTTTACAGCTTCTTCAATCTTCTCTGCACGCAAATAGTACTTGACACACTTACTGTTGATGAATCTGTCCTGTAAGTCCAGTAAACGTCCTTCGTTCATGATATCAGCTGCCCCAGTCAAGTCACCAAGGTGTTTGTATACTCTAGCCTTGAGGATGTACAGCTCGACAAGTGTTGGAGTGTGCTTGACGGCGGCTTCCACCAAGTCACGGGCCTTGTGAAGGTGGGAAAGGTGGAGGTTGTGCTGTGCAAGGAAGTAGGTAGTCCAGACCCAGCACAATGGGGAGATTTCCTTGGCTTCATTAGCGTAGAAGTCCTCAACAATCTCACCAATAACGGCGGCCTTCGATGCGTCCTTGTATAATGGCTTGACGTTGGTGAAGGTGGCCGGGACACCTCTCTTCAAAAGAGTTAGAACATAGTCCTTAGCTCTCTCCCTAAACAAACCACCAGTGGTGAATGTTAATGGTATGTAACGTGGTGGGTCCGATCTAGGATAAAACTTGGTTAGCTTGGTGTAGAGCTGGTCTCTATACTTCTCTGATTTGTTCGTGGTACCCAACGCCTTCTCCAACAGTTTATAGTAGTTCGAATTATCCGGGTTACGCTTGAGCAGTTGACGATACACTTTCTGAGCCTCCTGTTTGCGGTCGAGTCTCATCAAGTAATCTGCCTTCATCTCTAACTCTGCAAGCTTGTCAAAAGTGTCGAGTGGGTCCAAGTCCTGAAGCGCACGTTCAAGATCTTGTTTAGCTATCATCTCGTTCTTGAAGAGCTGTAGCTCGGAGTTCTCGTACATCTCGCTCTCACCAAGCTTATCCTTCGCCAACTCTTCAAATCTCGTGAGCGTTCTCTCAGCAGCATCGTAGTCGCCATTCAAGTTGTGCGCGATGGCTAGGGAAGTCCAATTGGCCCTATAACCTGGGAACTCCTCCAGGTATGCCATCCGGGAATGTGCCAGTGCTCGGTAGTCACGCTCTTGGAGTTCCATTGTCGAGAGGTCTCTCCAAATCTGCTTGTTAAGAGAACCGTTCTCCAAGGACGATTTGAAGAACTTGGCTGCCTCGGCATACTTCTGCTGATTTCTTCTGAGAATACCTAGAATGTGCGACACTATAGGACTCGAAGTATTCTTGTCCGCAGCTTTCTTCACATAGAGATCTGATTCGTCATATTCCTTCGTAAAGAAAAGAACAAGCGCTTTCAGAGCTAGTGCCTCAGTGTAGTTGGCATTTTTCTTCAGTACCTGTTCACATAGTTTCTGAGCCTTCTTGTACTGCTTGGCCTCGTACAACTTCAACGCCTCACGGAATTGGCCATCCTCCTTGTTTGTGACGACCGGCTGGGCCTTACGTCTCGACATACTGACTTGTTTCTATAAAAACAACCCTTTTAGCTGCTTTTCTTGTCCCTTGTCGTCGTCAAACGCAGTGGTTGGATCAACCAACGTCCAACGCTCGCCGACGGCGTCTGCCCTACGAGACGGGCATCACAATTGGTTCGCGCACTCCCGAAGCTATAAAAGCGGCCAGGAGCCCAAAATTTTTCACTCTGTTGAAGGTACACCTTTCTTTTCTTCTCTTTAACGCATTTTCACAGCCGTTCCCACAGACTATCAAAGCATTTCCTGGAGGTTGGACCGTTGAGTTCGACCCATGACGAGCGCGATATTTGCCTGTCTCCTCCGTTTGTGGGGAGTTGTGGACGGACTGGAGACCAACAATTGCAAATCTTGGGTGCAGCACTTCATCTGTGCCAGCTGTGTCTGGTGCTAAGGGCCTCCTTCGTGAGCCCGAATGGGAGGTGGTGCAAGGATTGGCAAGACATTCCGAAATTCTCGGTATTGTAGGGCGTGTATAGGAATACCATGTGACGGCCACAGGTCATCGTTGAACAAATTTGGAAGATGTAGGGCACAAAAAAGACAATTACCACCAAAACATAGATTAACCATCACCACAGAGCTTGGTTCTAAAATCATTCCTTTTATTTTTCATTAAGTTTTTCATTCATTTTATCATTTTCTAATACATAGCCCAGATCGCCATCTTTTTGCTAGCTCCACCTCATCGTGGGCTGGCTCCTGAAACTGATGTCTAAATTGTGCATAAGGCAATGCCGTTGCATTCAAATTATTCCATAGAAGATAGCTTCTCTTTGCTCAGCTTGTAGAATCTCACCCTCTGTGTTGAAGACAGCTTTGAAGTGACTAGCTAGCCCAATCATAACTTCGCTTGGTTCTTGAAACTCGAGTTAAAACCAAGAAGCTCGTTAATGCCCCTAACCCAATCATTCTCAGAACGTGCAACACAGTAGATACCAGTTTGTTTGGCATTTTTCTCCTGCTTGGAATACGGGAACTCGTTTTTCTTAACAAATATAGTTCCAACTTCATTCACGATATGAATCTCGTCATCCACTTTTAAAAAGTCTTGCTGAACGCCATCAATTGATAGACGTACATTATTATCGCCCATTGGCTTCTTCACAATCTTGACCTTCACATGGGAGGTTAGTGGGATGATCAAGGGCCTAAAACTGAGCGATCTTGGACAAATTGGAGAAATCAGAATTGCTGGCACGAGTGGGTTTACAATGCTTCCACCGGAACTTAAAGAGTAGGCAGTCGAACCGGTGGGTGTAGAGAGAGAGACACCATCTGCAGTAGTACGAGTAAGAAACTCCCCGTCCACATAGATGTCCAGTGTCGTCAAGTTTGGAGTGTCACCACGATGCAAGACGACATCGTTCATTGCATGTATCATCTTCGGTTCCATAACCTTGTTCTCGCCAGATCTCATAACATGACATTCAAGTCTGCTACGATGAAGAACATTGGCAGTGGAGTTGTAGACGTTATCGAATGCTTCCTTGTGGTGTTGGAAGTCAAATGGAAGAAGGAATCCAACGGTCCCGAGAGAGAAGGACAACACCGGTGGAACGGCAACGTTGGAGAACATCGAAACAGCTCGGAGAATCGTACCATCTCCACCAAGAGTAACTAGAAGATCGGTTTTGGAGACAATATCAGATATTTCACCGGTATACAGGATATGTGGAGAAGATTTTTTTCTTTGTGGAAAGCTTTTGAAGTCTGGCGCAATTTCTTCAGCAGTGTCCTTAGTTACAATAACATTAAGTTCTGGATAATGATCGTGCAGAAAACAAACAAAACTAACCATGCTCTCTCGCACATGCTTTGCCCACGGTTTCTTCACAACCAAGATATTTTGTACAGGCGTACGCCATACAAGATTCTGTAGTTTGGAATTGGATACGTTGATATAGTCTGGCTGCTGTCCAGGAGAAAGCTGGTCACAGGAACGCACGGAGACGTACTTGTTCGATTGCATTGGTGGCTCCGATATACGGGAGACAGCACAAGAAGCGAACAAACGTATGCTTTTCAAGGAGCTCACTCGAATCAAAGGGTTCCTTGCAAGGAAAGACATTATTGTGTCTGACAGAGTGATTGTGTATGGCTAACCGAGATGTCGAGATATCAAGATAACAAGCGTTGCAGTGAGTCGAGGGGTTTCCCACCGTAAAGGGAAGATAGAAACTTTGTATCCTCTAGTGTCACCAGCTTATAAGGCGGTTTATAGCAGTCGATACTAACCAAGGAGTGTACGCCTTGTATTCTTTTCTGTGTTCTTTGTTGGTTTCTTTGACATTTATGCAGATGTATGAATCATGCCGATTTTTTCTTAAATGTGTCTGCTGAGGGCCATCTCACAGGTTCAATTCCCACAATGTGCAGTTTTGGATTTTTTTCAATGTAAAGAGAGGGCTCATTTCTTCCTACTCTTTTGAAGAGAAATCATTTCAGCATTATCATTAAGCGTCGTTATTAAGCACTATTAGAAGCCGCGATTACAATTAACCATTCAGTATAACTACAGTTTACAACCCGTAATCAACAGAAGAGTTATTCCCAAACTGATCACCCATATCCAAAAAGTAAGGCTGGCAGTCCAGAAGTTCCATCTTCTTTTCAACTCTCTCATGAGTGGCTAATCTAATAATACCAGAGTGTTTTGACGCCTTGGCAACGTCGTACATCAAAAAAAGATTACGCCTGTCAGGGAATGACCACGAGTAAGTGAGTTGTGCACAAACTCTGATATCCGGAGCAATAGCAAGGCATTTTGCCTTAACCGGGGTACCAAAAGTCGACAGTCTAAAACCATTTTGCTCATACACCTCGGTAGTATAAGGATATCCAGAATTAATGGGACATAGGATCTGCTTGATGTGGGTGTAATTGCGAATAGTGACTGTTTGTGGGTGTTCTTCACGGCCTATGAAGATGATAGTTTCAACAAGCGGTGCATTGAGAGGGCCTAGGGTACGACCATTGAAATTGTATAGGCGGAGGATCTTCAGGTTGTACAATGGCTTCAATTGGAGTTTAGAAAGCCAATTTTTGGATAAAGAGGAGTTACAGTTAATGCTCAGAGTCTCAATGCCTTCTGGTTTTACTAGGAGGTCCATGTACTGATCGAGGATAAGTGGGTTGAAGCTCTTCATCTTTGTCATAAGAGAGAGGTGCTTCGTTTGTGAAACCGTCTCCAATAGATGGATAGTATTCCCAATTATACTGTACTTTCTCAGTTCCAAACGGAATGCATCCAGGGTTGGTATGGTGTCTTTGAATGTGAAAAAACACAATTCCGTTACAGAGATACTTAGCGACTTCAGATTTGGGATATAGTTATTCTTGAAAGTGAGTGCAGGGGAACTCATGTCGAAAAGAGCATGATACCCATTTGACCTTAAGTCCACGTCTTCAATATGTAACTTTTCAAGACTGGGGAAGTTGTTATTGGCGAATATCTTTGTACTTGCTGCCCAAATGCTCATGTGGGTCATCAATGGCAGATCAAGGCGGGACACTGTGATGATTTGCGGAGTGAGAGCCTCAGTCTTTCCTCTGAGGTCAACGACACGGATATGTCGTAAACAGGGAAGTTTAAGAGCTCTTACAATGGGGTTTGGTTCTTCAAAGATGACCACCAATGTTTTCAACTCTGAGATGGACGACTTCCAATAAACCGAATCGAACATGCTCTGGATTGGTGAGAACGACTTGGTCCGTAAATTTATTGTGGAGCCGATCTTGAACAGCCTTCTGTTTGTATCTTCTTTTTTCCTTTTGGAAAGGGTGACGATGGTTCTATCGCAGTCGTCCAATATGTCAATGTGCTCGACATTGGGTTTCTTTCTTCTATCGAGCACAGTCGCTGCACTTCCATCACAGCTACCGTTCGTAGGCAGTGCCATAGAGATGGCAACGTTGTTCTGAGCAGCCCATTCGGAGATCTCATACGGAACAGAGCCCAACAGTTCTTCCTTCAAACCAAGCCTGTCAATGTAGAAGTCAATATATACTGTTATTTCCGAGAACTTCAGCCTGTGAAGGCTCATCATGTCGTGTATCTGGGCGACAAACTCATCCTTACACGAGAACTGGCCAAACGTCGAGCCGTTGGCAGCAGCGTAGATGGGATGCTTGACTCCTGTAAAGTGCATCACGAGGAATCGTCGGTCTACCAGCGGGCGTAAGGAAGGATGGCATCGTAGTACACGATAACACCTGTAGTCTAGGAGTCGTAGCTTATCGAGGATCAAGCAGACCACTTCGTTCGGGAGGTCGCCAATGGACAGTGAGTGGTGTTCTCTATCAGCAGGGTCTGCTGCAGGGTTCTTTACACTATGTCCATCACCTTCTTGAGGTCCATCGCTTTCTTCATGTTCTTCATTCACTTCATGCTCATCATGTTCTTCATTCTCATGCACATCCCTTGCACCTATCCCATTGTCCTCATCATCTTCCCCATTCTCATCATCTTCCCCATTCTCGACATCTCCACCATTTCCATTTTCTTGACGATTCCCATTATTTCCATTGTCTCCACCCTGCCCCACAGCCATTTGTGAGTGGCTTTTTTTATGTATCCACCCATACGACGTCCCCCGCCTCTTCCTCTTCTTCCTGCCAGACTCCACCCGCAGAGACACGATAAGACACTGTGGTGCGTTATCGCTGTTTGTGGGTCTCGTCATACCATCTGTCCGTCTATAAAGCACTCCTTCTTTGTACTTGTCGTATTCCTCTTCTTCTGTGTCCTTGTCTACGGCTTAACCGTTTTGCCAGAGCTCAACAACGGCCAGCTGCCCGTCTCTTCTTATAGGCCTTTCAGTATGGTGATGGTATCGCTTCGCGAGCCGCTCCACAATGGCTGACTATGTTCTCGCGAAGCCGCGAATTGTGCGTGGCCTCCCCAGACGAGCCCTTGTAGACAGGCCCGCTAGCTCTCATCTTAAACACTGGCCATGAGCATAGGAACTCTTTAAATATCCCGGTGGATTATTTTATTTTCCGGTACTTAGGGCCCGGTGTGGATACTGTGAGATACTCCTAAGCATGTCCAAGGTGTAAGTACTGTTTTTGGATCGGTGGTGTGTTCTCTGTAGTGGAGTCCTGAGTGCTTGATTAGCCACCGCCTTAGCTACCGGCAATCAAGGTTATTACCATAAAGCTCATCCAAAAGACGATAAACTAACCAGTTGGAACGCCAGTCCAAGAAGTTTCCGACTCCTTGAAGAGCTCGAGAAAGGTGAGAAGGGCTCCGGCCCTGACTACTGCTCTTACGGTCTTGTCGACTCTGGCGACGCTACCCTCACGTACTGGAACGGTACTATTCTTGGACCACCACACTCTGCTCATGAGAACAGAATCTACATGATTTCAATCACGTGTGGTGAGAACTATCCGGAAGAGCCTCCTGTTGTGAAGTTCATCTCCCGTGTAAACGTTCCATGTGTTAAGAGTAATGGTGACATCGACACCGCTAAGTTCCACGTTCTTGGAAACTGGAAGAGATCCTACACCCTCGAACACGTTCTTGTTGAGCTGAGAAAGGAGATGGCTGCTCCACAGAACAAAAAGTTGCAGCAGCCGCCAGAAGGCTCTGTCTACGACTGATTGGGGTGTCTTCTCCTTGTCTTCATGTCCATCTTCATCTTGCTGTTGTCCTTTCCCTCCCTCTAGAAAGAATGAATGAATAAGAAAAAACAAACAAATACATGTGCTATTAGTGATACTAAATGGTCATATCACAATGATGTTATGTTGTGGTCTTATGTGGCCGTATTACTTAGTAGGCAGAATAACGATAAGCAAAATCATTTGCTGTTAGTGATCTGACATAATGATATTACTGTGGTATAAGGGTAGGAAGGATAAAAATACAAATAAATGTACTATTAGTGATATTACATCATCATGTTACATTGTGGTATTTTAAGGGAATGTTAGTTAGAATATTACATGTGCCATTGATATTACTCTGTCAATGACATGGTGAGAATACATGGTGGTCTACTGTGGTGTTTAGGTAGGAAAGATAACGCAAATATGAGTGCAATCTGTGGAGTCAAATGGCCATATTATATGGTTATCATTCATGATCAGACTACAAAGTCGTATATGCTCGTTCACATAATCGTTCACATTACATAGTCGTATTAAATGCATTACTGTGGTGCATTATAAAACAAATATTTGTGCTATTGGTGATATTATATAGTCATGTTACATGGTCATATGAAGTGGTCTATTAGGAGGCTATTAGTAGGTTATTAGTAGAAGTGCTCTGCTACTTCTTTAAGTGTCATCCCACTAGACGGCTCACCACCAATATTCACACCCGCAATCTCTGCTAGACGGCGTGGCTTGTTCTCCAACGCACACTTCCACGCTAGTAAGTCCCTTGCAACTTTGCGGATCGGTACCTTGAACTCATCCAGTCTTGAAAAGTAATTCGGAAACTTGTTCCTCATTTTCGTTTCCTCAGGGGTCTGTTCCGCGTACAGTATCTCATACAGAACATCTGTTACGCGGTCGTCGATCTTTGTGTCTGTAAGAGCAAACATCGACAAATGCTGGAACAGCTCTTCAAACGCCGCTCCAGTAAGCTTGTTAGCGGCCTCGAGTTCCTTAAATGCTCTCTGCTCCTTTACTGTTCTCTGTAGTACTTTTGTAATGGTGAGTCGGAGCATCATGCTTTGCGGAATACCCGACTCGACGTCGTAGTTGGCACTTATAGCCTCATTGAACGCAACAGCAGACCACGGGTTCAAGTCCGTTAAGGAGTCAATAAATAGCAACTGGGTATCAGGATCGAGTGCTTGTACCGGAATCTTGAAAGCACGCACTGTCGATACAACAGAACACGCAGATGGCCTACAAGAACGAGAGTCCATATAGGAACGCATGTCGTGGTAGTCAGATACGCTTGAGAGCTCGATACTGGAGTGGTACGGCACAATGTTTGCCACCTTGACAAAGTATGAGACGAATGATTGCGGTAGAGTGCTGTAGTCGTTGGCATTAAGGTACTTGAGGGCTTTGAAAATGTCGAACCGATCAATATAGTAGATTGCATTGATCAAGTCGTAAGCAGACTGTGGTATCCGCAGAGAAACAGTACTGTGGTCCACACACTGCAGATCTGTTCCTCCCGTGATAAACTTCTCAGCTTCACTGTGTGAGAAATCTTTAAGAATGTAGTATATTACAGTATCGACACCGATACGCTCAATGTCGTGAGTGTGCAGTGTCTCCAAGAACTTCGCCAGTTTCTCCGGATTCTCTGGGGGGTACCATGCCTCAACTTTTAGTCTCGATGCACCAAGAATCTCTGTGATAAACTTATCTAGCACGAAGTGGCCATTGTTTCTCAGCTTCTTGCCAATGACGTCTGTTCGTATCGACTTCAGTGCTCCATAGAAGCTCTGGTTCTTGTTCAACACTGCTAGGTTCGGCAGAGATGACCGCGGAAGAGTATGTATTTCCTGGGAGTACGGGAACAACGCACTTTGAAGAAAACTATCCATTGGAGGTCTCAAGTGTGGGTGGTGTGCTGTGTGTTTTGGTGTAGATGCCCATACTTAAAGCCTCCCATAACAATTTTTCTGCTTTTCGGAATGCTGGCACCTCTCACGCGATGAAAAGTAAACAAACCGCTTTATGTAACAAAGGAAATTCGTTTTGGTGCAATTTTTGGTGTAACTACACTTTTGGTTTTAACTTGGTTCTAATTCGGTTACATTTGAATTCGGCACATTGCTCCACTAAACACTTATCTTAGCGATTCATTAAGCTAAGTGATTTTGGTATACTAGAATTGTGCGTATATGTGAGCCGGTCCGTAAAAGCTTTGCTAGCGTAAACGTATATAATGACGCTACCATAATTGCATGCAATCGACTTATTCAATGAATTCGATGAGTCCCCGTACTCTACAGAACGTCAAGTAATGTTGGCAAAACACAGGCTAGAAAACACAGGAAGCCAGCAGGATGTATCATTTTGTTCTCTGGCGATGCGGTGCCGTTCTATATATATATTATGGACAGCAATGACGAATATTTATGTATATGTGTATGTGAGAGGTGCGTGAATGAGCTAGTTGATTTCTCCTGCCAGTTGGTCGAGCTGTTTGAGTGCAATCTGGTAGAGCAGGAGCATGATGGAACTCTGGATACTTGTCCAGACAAAACGAGGACCAACACCACTGAAAAGACCAAGAACGCCTTCTGTTCGGAAGACGAGAGACAGTGACCGTAAAATGGAGCTATTGAGCTGGGCACCTCCTTGGGTCGCTGTAGGGTTTTGTGTTTGGATACGTGTTTTGACGACATCTAGAGGAGTGGTCAGGATACCAGCGAGACCACCGGCCGCGGCTCCTGTTACTAGCTCGAGATTGGCATCGAAATCAGTCTTGAGATTCAGACCCTTCTGATGGAAAGCAGCCTCTCGAAACTTCTCGTAAAATGCAAACTGAAGTGCACTGAACGGTAGGTCTCGTATCAGAGTTGCCTTGTATCCATAAAACAGTGTCTGTGCGCCTTCCTCTCTGACAATTGTGGAGATGGAATTTCGTAGGTTTTTGTAGTTATACCCTGAATCAAAATGTACGTTGTTGTAGCGACCTTGTAACTGAAGTCTTGTCTTTAGTACTTCACTAGGAACATAAACAACACTTGAAGCCAGGTCTCCCAGGAAGCCTGCTGTTAAATGTGTGAAAGTGTCATTTATGCCAAACTCTCCGATCATGACTCGCTTCACCGTTTCGTACGTTCCGAAGAACATAGCAGCCGAAGGAAATGAGCCTAGCATCGCAGCACAGTAGCCACCGTAGAGACCTCTTGCAAATCCTTCTTCGACCAGAATGGTCTTGTAAGCTGAAAGCATGCTCTTGTACTTAATTTGGCGTGGCGCACCTTGTTGTCGTGTTTTGACTGTGTCCAGTGAATGCATTACCGAGTCACCGATAGCGCCTCCAAACCCACCAGCAAGCATACAATGTAGAATGGGGCTCTTGGAATCATCCTCGACAGGTGTCACAGTAGACGATGCTACCGTGTGTGTGAAATCATGGGTTGTCGCTATCGACGACATCTTGCTAGTGCTCCGGTGTTAGCTCCGGTGCTGCTAGCTCGATAGTGTTAGCTTGGTAACACAAGCCGTGGAGTGTAGACTCTGCAGAGGAGTAATGTCGGATACGAAATATTCCAGAGGTCGTGTAGTTTCTCACCAATGTAGCAGTAATTCGAAACAAGAAAGATGGAACCAATCCAACGGAACCAAAACCAAATCACAAAACGGTGAAAAATGGCAAAACCCAAAAAACCGAAAAAAAAGCAATATAAAGAAGACCACAGGTATCTTCTTCCAGAAGTGGATTTCCTACACCGAAACGTCGTTCTCCGTGTGTTGTCGTTTTCTGGTCATACAAGGGTATAGTGGAGACTCGACCGAAACCGGGAACAAAAAACAGTGGGTAAGAGCCTTCAAGCAGTACTGATGGAGCGCGGTGGGGAGCCAATAAAAGGCGGGTTTTTTCTACGCTTTTCGGCGCTTTGTGTACAAGTGAGTGGATCCCCGATGGTCCAGAGCGTTCAAAGGTGCTCAAGCAGATTTCCCTGGTTCTTCCTGGTCACTATGCTGTGGTTTGCAGAGATGCATCTCTCCAAAGCTCTTTTTTTCACGCCGGGCTGTGATTTGGTGGGCCCGGGGGAGTTCCGGCCGGGTCCTCGGAATGCGTTTTTTGTTGATAGCGACAAGCCCGGAGTCTGGTGGTGTTCGGATGTTTTCCATCACCAACGAATCGCCAGGAAGAGAATGGCGTGTGGAGAAGATGGAGGAAGCGAGCAGGAGACGTAGATTTTTAGCCGTTTTGATTGATTTAAAGTATTGTAGAGATTTTTCTGTGTTGAAAGATGCTTTTGAGATGGGTTGCATGCCCCTCAAGGCGCTGTGTTGGTGTT
This sequence comes from Petasospora xishuangbannaensis, assembly GCA_030585085.1. NCBI lineage: Eukaryota > Fungi > Ascomycota > Saccharomycetes > Phaffomycetales > Wickerhamomycetaceae > Petasospora > Petasospora xishuangbannaensis. The sequence goes on along the minus strand of JAJMBV010000012.1, from coordinate 2,321 downwards.
TGTGTCTCGCCCGCTAGGCGGCACTACACGGTGGTGGCCATCGAGACGTCGTGTGATGATACCTGTGTTGCACTGCTGAGAAGGCCATCAAAAGACTCAGTGGAACTTGTTCAGCATATTAAGTCTACACTGGACTCTATTGAAGAGGGTGGAATTGTCCCTACCCGTGCATTTGACCACCACCAGGCCAATATCGCACGCATTACACACCAGCTGTTCACTTCCAACGGCATCTCGCCTCAGAATCCCCCAGACGTCATCTGTGTAACGAGAGGCCCCGGGATGAAAGGATCACTTACTATTGGCCTTGACTTCGCAAAGGGTCTAAGCACGGCTTTCGGTAAGCCCCTGGTTGGCGTTCATCATATGTTAGGCCACCTACTCATTCCAAGATTCGAGACCGCAGCTTCAAAGCCCGAGTTTCCCTTCCTGAACTTGCTAATCAGCGGCGGACACACAATGGTTGTTTTATCACGAAGCTTACTTGATCATGAAGTTCTTTGTGAAACCATCGACGTAGCATGTGGAGATGCCGTTGACAAATCCGCCAGAGAGCTAGGGCTTAAGGGGAACAATCTGGGAAAGGAACTCGAAATGTACGTACAGTCTACCAAGGAGTTCTGGAGTGAAAAGACATGGGATATTCCTAAACCCCTTTATAACAAGCGAGGAAGAGTGGACCAGCTTGCATTTGCGTTTGGTGCGTTCCAGTCGTATCTACGAAGAATTAAGTCTCAAGGCGTCGATATTGAGGGAGAAGAAACCAGACGCAGCTTAGCGTACCAAATCCAAAGAGGCATATTTCAGCATGTTATCAACAAGCTTGAGGTGACCATGGAGAAGCATTCCGACAAGTTGAAAGAAGTTAAGTACTTTGTTGGCTCTGGTGGTGTCGCATCTAACATGTTCCTCCGCGACATGCTCAACGATACCTTGGCCAAGAAGAAAATCCAAACTATGTATCCAAGAGTTGATTTATGCACTGATAATGCAGTGATGATAGGATGGGCTGGAATTGAGCTTTATGAAGCTGGGCTAACCACAGATCTGGGAGTTTATCCCATCAGCAAGTGGCCACTATCACAGATCACTGGTGATGTTTCTGGTTGGGTTTGGCACTAAAAGAAAAAGCATATTATATACCGACGATAGAAACTCCTAGTTAGCATATTAACACAACAATGATACTTATTTAATTAACTCGTTTAGATGTCAAGATTCTGTTTCAGTGCTCTGACGGCTCGGGAGATACGACTCTGTGATATTGAACTTCTTTATGAGCTTCCGCCAACTGTCGAACTCAAGCTGGAATATAATATGATTCGAATGCATGTTTTTCCTTCTCATGGCTTCCTTCTCAAGTTCATGCTGCGTACTTGGTAGTGGTGGTGGAAAGGACACCGTAGGATATCCTTTGTCGTCTTCGCCCAATTGCAGACGTCCATCTCGAAGCAAAAAGCTGGTATAGAACATGTTTTCAACACTTTCTGAGAAGGAGTTAGGGTTGATGAAGAACTTGAAAATGTTGATTGGCTTTCCAGAGTATCGTCTTTGGAATTCTCTGTAGCAGTTCTGTACCGCAACGGTGGTATGGTCTTTCGAACTTTTGTTGACATCTTCGGATGTAACAGCCTCTGCTGTAGTGACCTCATTTGTAGTCAGAAGCTTTGTTCGAGGTTTAAGGGACCTGACCTTCTTCTCTATCTCCAAAGGACCCAGTAAGTGATCTGTAGTTATAGGTTTCTTGCCACGAGTGTAGGCAAAAGTTCCTAGCGCAAACCAGTTAAACTTGTTAAAGCTGTGTCGTTGAGCAAGAAACTGTTCAGGGTCCTCCATGGCTTCGACATCGTGGTTCATTGAGGTCCTCAGAAGGAGCATCCTCATCTTCGAAACAAACTCGTCAGGTTTTAAGACGTGTCGTGTAGTTCCCATCTTAATGTTTCTCATTGCGATCTCCATCAGGTCGGATGTACCCTGAAGGTTCCTCGCATCATTGGCCTCCAGAGTCTTGTTATCAAACCTGAGTTTCTGCTGTTCCACAAAGGTCTTGTTAATCTCTTGTAGTCTTAGAGTCACTAGACCTAGTCCTCCTTCCTTAGCTGCTTTGATGCGGTCCTCTTTGATACGCTTCGCTATCATACGGGACTCTGCCAGAAGTCGTTGTTCCTCATGGAGCTTAGCACTTGCAGAGAGACGAGCATCTTGAGAGTCAATCATCTCCTGACCGCTATCGTCGTCATCGTCATCATCGTCATCATCATCATCATCTTCTTCTTCTTCTTCTTCTTCTTCTTCTTCTTCTTCTTCTTCTTCTTCTTCTT